>VYXH01009517.1:299827-435220 GCA_013397275.1 Burhinus bistriatus
ATGAGGAGGAACTTCTTTCCTTTGAGGGTGGCAGAGCACTGGAACAGGCTGCCCAGAGAGGTGGTGGAGTCTCAGACTCTGGAGACATTCAAAACCCGCCTGAACACCGTCCTGTGCAACCTGCTGTAGGTGACCATGCTCTGGCAGGGGGGTTGGACTAGATGATCTCCAGAGGTCCCTTCCAGTCCCTGTGATTCTATGACTTGCGGGGAGAATTTAATCAGATGGGGATCTGATACCCTGAGCTGATGAGTGGGACTTCTGTCTTTTTGGAGTAAAGATTCAATACAACAAACCATCTGCAGTTTCTGGAAGAAAAAAAAAAAGGCAATTTCACTCTGAAAAATCTGTCTGAACTCTACACTCAGATAACTTCTCCCTTTGATCTCCTGTACCATCAAGTACTCTGCAGCTCAGAATTCAGCTTGGTTGAGAGGTTGCTGCTCCTGCCCTGAACTTGCTTACTTATACAGCTGGGCCTGAGCAGGCAATTAATAAGATAATAGCCATCTAATGTTTAGAGAACCATCTTATCCTGCCATTCATGACCTAGTGTGAATTAACACTATGGAGACCTGTACTACTTAGTGCCTAAGTAGTATTTTAGATATGCGATGTCTGCAGATGTTGCTAACAGCTGAAGGATTATCATTTGTTAGTTCAATAGGCCTTCATCCTCAGAATAGGATACGTTATCTCCTTTTGTTCCTTTTTCATTCCATTTGAATTTAGTCCTGGATCTGAAGAGAGAGCAACTCTATTTTTTTAATTTCTGCATCCAGATAGCTTGCCATTACTTTAATGGTATCTGAGTAGTGCTATTTTGACATGGCAGAACATTGCATACCCATGTCAACGTGATTGGTTCACAGAAATGCCGTATACTTCAGAGGCAGTGAAACAACCATATTCTTGAAAATATAATCAAAGAATGAAATAGTTTAGCACTCTTTTCCAGGTCATCTAACTGCAGATATATGAGAGTATTCCACCACACCCCACTTTGTTTTTCCCCTCCTCTTCAGTTCTGAAAATCTGAGGTCTGAAATTACATTTTTCTCCCTTTAAGATGTTACCTAGGTTTATTTTAAGATTTATGTCTTGTCATGCATTATATATATATAAAAAATATGTAATATGTGCATTATAAATCAAAGCAAACATCTTTGAACTTACTGTTTATTATTGAAACAATTAATGGCCTGAGCCGAAGTCTACTGGCATCTGTGGGATTTCCTTCATGTTCTGCATTTCATAATTCAAAAGAAATGTAAAGTGTCAATGACAGTGATAAGCAGCAACTCTGAACCCAATCCAAAGAAATAAATACTTCTCCTTTATGTAAAGCATAAGGACCGGTATAATTCAGACCACAGGATATTTGTAAGGATAAGTACTTAGTATGATTTTTTTTTTAAAAGAAAAGCAACCATTTGATGACTAAATAAAAATAAACATATTTAAAATACACTTATTTTTCCCTTTTTCTAATTTTATTCATCTGTAGGAAAAGTCAGGCATCAAATAATGAAAGTTAGAAAATTTAATTTTGAAGCATATTTCCTGAGAATTGTGACAAGTGATACAAGACATCTACAACATTTTTAATATGGCTTCTTTTGGAATTAGTTGTGAGACAGATCAAAAATCACTCTAAAATAAAACTAAACCGGTTCAGTGCTAGTGTTACCAAACTCTAATGGAAATAATTAGTGCCTGTTCTTCAGAATGTAGATTTTTATTTTTTTCCTACAAGTTATGCCAGTTCAGGAATTTATCCTTCTTATGAAAGACAAAATGTGTCTCACTGACATTTGCAGAGGAAGAGCTTTGATACAATCTTTCTCGTTTAACTTCTCCCATCAGCATTTGTTGTGGTGCTGAATAGTTATTCTGTATAGGTCTGCTCCTCGTGCAGACCGGAGATTCTCCATGGTGTGGATTTGTGCCTGAATAAAGATTTTATTTATAGTAACAGAAAGAGTGAGAGGCGGGAGGCATTTTTCTCTTCAGAGTTTTCTTGAGCACACCTTTAGTGAATGTTATATTTACTACATCTCCAACATTTATCTCGGTTTTCTTTATTTCTGATGGTACAAAATTGTTAGGGTTGGAAGGGCCATATTTCCAGCTGATTGAATAATGTTAAAAATTATCACTTGAGGAAAAAAAAAAGCAGTTGAGCTCTTATCAAAATAAAATTTTTATTTCTGCTGCATAACTAGCAGTCTGTTGCCATGAATTCTTCTGTTAGGGCTATACTGCCCTAGTGAACGTAGTAACCTACTAGATTATTCCTTATGTGGAATAAGTTGGATGTTAGTAACATGAGTAATACTCACTTTAGGATGATGGAGTGAAAGCTTGTATTCAGTGAGCGTTTGCAGTACCAAGCTATATATTTTTATTTTTTCTTGAAAAATAATATTTTTAACTTCTTAGTATTAGTGAAAATAGGTTAGAAAAAAGACACTGGAAGATCACAATCAGGCCCCCGGTCTTCTACTAGGCCATATGGGCACTTCCTCCTGGACTCCTTAAATGTGAAGGGGACAGTTTGTTATGGAAAATATGTTAATGAATGAACTGTACATCCAAAGGAGACTGTAGGTACTCTGTGTTGACACCTCCTTGTACTGCTGGCAAGAATATCTAGTAATAGATATATTAATGATAATTTCATTACTTCCTGAAATGAACTATTTTTATATTAATTTCCCTATCATTTTACACATATTCTTTTAAAGCCTCATTTGCACCTAACCATTTCTTGGCAGCCAGTAGCTTTAAAGATTGTAATCCTATTCTGCCTTAATATTTTTTGAGAGGGAAGAAGGTGTCAGATAGTCTTTGGGAAGAAAAATGACTGAAATGTTCATGATAAATGATATCTGTATTGATATGTCAGCATAAATATAACAAACATGAAGGAGAAGAATATGTTGCCTCAAAGTGTGAGTAGTTTGTTTATGGCATTTAATGTACTTGAAATACTGGTCCTGGAGAAAGGTCAAATTTTAACAGACTTTTTTTTTATCACTTATTTTAATAAATGATAGTGAATGGAACAGAGTGTCTGGGATTCCTTACATGTACAGAAGGAGAACACTAGTGTTCCCTATTGGAATTAGATGATGATGAATACAGGACAGTCCTTAAAAGAAACATAAATTTTGTGTTAAATGTAACATGCAGAATGTATTAGTTTGTTTGATGAGGCTCTGACTTGCTTTGTTGAAATACTTTCTGTTAAACACCATCAAAGGGTAACTGTGGAAGAAAGTAGTTCTCAACTAGCTTTTTCTTGTGCTAGATTCAAGATAATTCCGTGGTCAGGAGACCTGCAGACAAATGAAAACAAGTTCAAGTATCAAACATATGTGACTTTACAATGGACAGCAAAGAACATAAATATTTTTTCAGTGAGAAATTTAGAACTTTGAGGAGAAATTTTTATACAATTTTTAAATATCCATATATCTAAAGCTACGTAAGATAAATTCTTCAGCACACTTTCCATGTTTTTTTAACATATGGGAGAATTTTAATGTAAAAATTATTGCTCAGAACTATTAGAATATCGTGTTAGACAATTTTACATTACAATTTCATCTGCAGATGCCCGATTCATGGACATAGATTCTTCTTGTATATCCCATTATACAAAAATATACCACAGCTGCTTTTAGAAACAGACATTTTGTGGATTGAATGCAGGAACAATTAAGCATATTTGGAATCTAAATGTGGGTTTCTGGAAATTTAGAGGGCTTGGTCTTTTGGTTGCTATTTTGAAAGTCTAGCGTAATTTATTTTCCTCATTGTTAGAATGTGTGTTGTCAGTCACAGTGAAGAATGGTTGTTGTCCGTGAAAGGATAGAAATGCTCTGTACTGTGCTAAAAAGATATCATGCAAGACTTGCAATTACATTGTCAGGTGGAAAAACTAGCAAAAGATTACATGTTACAGAAGGCCTCTATAGGAATGCTGTTAACTCAAAATGCCAGTCATAAATTGTGATATAAAATTGGTTTGTAAACATTTGCAGAACTAGTGTTTTACTTGTCCAGAAGTTGTACTGAACCAAATATAAATAATGAGGGATTTACTCGGTCTTACAATCAAAGCCTTGCAATGGTGGAAGTACAGAGGTTTATGGACAGATAAGGGTCATGATGACTCCAGGAGGAATACAGAAGCTATAGCATGCTACCCCTTTGAAAAGAAAATGTGCTTATTGGTAAGAATTAACCAATTAAAAAATCTTGATCTTAGAAACTATACTAATTCTTGATAATCCATGTGTTAAATATGGAAATACACAAAAAAGATTCTTGAAATGCCCCCATTTACATCTACAGGAGATCCAGAAAGCTTTTGTAACAGTTCATAAAAAGCATGCTAAAGTTAAGGACAGTTGTTTATATTCCCATTCACTGGGGTTTATATGTTCCCATTTCTTTATTTCTACTTGTAAAAGCATAGTCATCACTGTAACAGTTGTGACAACTTTATCACTTTTTTATTGCAGTCATTACATGACTTACATCTGTGGAGGGGGCTAGTGATAAGCTTCTGCTGTGAACAAGGATCTTCTGCCTTACCGAACAAAGATGTTGAAAGTACCGTTGTTGGCATTGTCCATTATCACTGGATTTTGAGGCACTAGTGACCTTTTAAAGGAATTTGTGGAAACATTTCCTCATCATGATGATGCGGGGCTCTTTTCCGATGTCATGTAGTAATTTTTGCTTCTTGCAAACAGCAAGAGTGCTACATTATAGGAAGAAGAAAAGTGTCTGTGATAGGAAAAAATTCATATTGTTTTCTAAGGGAGTTATAGAAGAAGAGTGATCACTTGTGAGACGTGTAATGGAAACTATACAGAAGCAATTTTTTTACAAATCTAAATTTCACCTAACAAGAACAGATAAACACATAAAAGAGATGAAAGGGCATTCCAGATGCAAAACCAAAAACTTGCCTTTAAATGTTAAATACTGTTGAAACAGTGAATCAATACCCCAATGAATCAATATTCTGATATTCCATATTGTCATACCATTTTCTAGTGTTAAAAAAGTATATAACAAAAACTCTTAACAAATACAATGACCAAAAAAACCCACAATAATGAAAACGTGCATTTATTTTACCTGGAAAAGTTCATTAACATGGGTTGATAAGGAGTTCATAAAAATATGGAGATGAAATCCTTTTGAAATAATGATCTCTGCAGTTCTTGATAATGCGTGGTAGTGTGTTCTTTTCAGTTTCTTCAGAATGAAACAACTTTTTCACCTGAAATAGAAGCCATTGGACAGTAGCTAACCTGTTTTCTTTCCACAGTCTTGTAAATTTCTCAGCAAATTAGCTTCAAAGACATCAAAACCAAAAATGTGTGAAAGATTTTTGGAAGGATGGGATAAAAGGAAGCTGGTAAATTAATTATCTCTCCTTGAACTTTTCCACATAATATTTTTTTGCTAATCAAACTCTGTAATTGAGTAAGTAATCGAGTCCCTAACATAAAATTTTCTCTTGTTGATTTTGTGTGGCTCACAACTACTACATCAGAAAATCACACATTTATTTTTATCTTTACAATATTATTTAGGAAGAGCAGAGAAAGAAGTAATTTAGAGTATCACATGGGTACACCGCAGAGTTGTTTTTCCAGAGCTTAAAAATGAACATGCTGTCTTAAGATTTTTCATAGAGTAAACAGCATTTTCTGTAGCACTGTCAAGACAAACAACCAAACAAACAAATAAATCATACTTTTCATAAGAGCTTGAGTACTATTACACTTACAGCTCTGTGCTCCAGTGAGCTATTTCTATCACTCCTGTTAATAGCATGAGAAGCTATATACATGGAGATCACACATAATGTGGAATTCATTGATCAGGGTTTTAGAGAACTAATAGTTCTTTCTCATTTGGAAAAATCTGAAATAATCCTTAGGTTGGTATTCCTGTTCGGTAAGGACAGATATCTGTTTTCTTTTTGGAAGACCCTGTTACAATGGATATGTTCCCTTTTTTTCCCTCTATACTGCATACGGAAAGGAAAAGCAGAGTTGATTCTCTGTGCATATAAAAAAACCCCCAAAACCAAACCCGCAATGGGAGTAGCTTGACTGAGCAAGCACCAGAAATGAAGGTCAAGAGCATCTGTAGAAAGTCTGCAGAAACAGTGTACGGAAATGGAATTCTGTTTTTACTCCATTATTGTCTCAAATGTGCAACGTTTTCCAGAGAAGAATAGCCTTTCACTGGCCTAGATCTTGAGAATTATTTGGCTGAATGGAACAATGAAGCATTAATTTTCATGTCTCATAGTTTAATTTACCTTTTCTTTTTCTTCCTATTAATGCTGGTTGTCGGATGGCATGGGAAAGATGAGTTTCGCAATGTTCTAAAATCCTGTAGCCCTCCAGGAATAATTTTTTAATGGCATCAGAAATCCATCCCCTCCTTTCTCTGGGAATTGCAGAGTTCAGCATTGTCTAATAATATCACAGCTGAACAGACCTGAGTCTGGTTTGGGGTATTTAAAATCTGAATTGTTTTCTTATTTCTGGGTAAATTTGGTAGTTCAAGTCTGTGAAACTCAGATAGCCCCTCTTTGAAAGAAAGATAATACTGCTTGCCATTCAAGGAGATTGTGAGATCGAGAAAAACAGAAGCTCTTTAAATGAGACCTTTTATGATTTTCCTTACTTAGTCAGAAGTAAAGGCGATATTATGGAATCATACAATCCTTTAGGTTGGAAAAGACCTTTAAGATCATTGACTCCAACCATACACCTAGCACTGCCAAGTCCACCACCAAGTCCACCAAGTCCATGTCCCTAAGCGCCATGTCTACATATCTTTTAAATACCTCCAGGGATGGTGACTAAACCACTTCCCTGGGAACACCGTTCCAGTGCTTCACAACCCTTTTGGTGAAGAAATTTTGCCTAAGATCCAATCTAAACCTTCCCTGGCACAACTTGAGGCTGTTTCCTCTTGTCTTATTGCTTGTTATTTGGGAGAAGAGACTGACACCCACTGCGCTACAACCTCCTTTCAGGTAGTTGTAGAGAGTGATAAGGTCTTCCCTCAGCATCCTTTTCTCCAGGCTAAACAACCCCAGTTGACACCAGGCCAGAGGAGGATCCAGGGAACTACAGGCCGGTCAGTCTGACCTCAGTGCCAGGGAAGATTATGGAGCAAATCGTCTTGAGTGCCATCATGGGGCACATACAGGACAGCCAGGTGATCAGGCCCAGTCAGCACGGGTTTATGAAAGGCAGGTTCTGCTTGACTAACCTGATCTCCTTCCATGACAAGGTAGCCCACTTAGTGGGTGACAGAAAGACTGTGCATGTTGTCTGCCTGGACTTTAGTAAAGCCTTTCGCTTCGTTCCTCATAAGACTTGTGCTCTAGACCCCTCAATAACTTTGTTGCCCTTCTTTGGACACACTCCAGCACCTCAATGTCTTTCTTGTAGTGAGAGGCCCAAAACTGAACACAGTACTCAAGCTGCGGCCTCACCAGCGCTGAGGCAGGGGAACAATCACTTCCCTAGTCCTGCTGGCCACACTATTTCTGAAAAAAACAGGATTCTGTTGGCCTTCTTGGCTACCTTGGCACACTGCCAGCTCATTTTCAGCCAGCTGTTGAACAACACCCCCAGGTCCTTTTCTGCTGGGCAGCTTTCCCAGTAAATTATCCATGAGCCAGCGATGTGCCTTTGTCCCAGGAAGGCCGATGGAATCCTGGGCTGCATAGGGAAGAGTGTGGCCAGTAGGTCAAGGGAGGTCGTTCTGCCCCTCTACTTGGCNATTCCATGATTCCAGCCACTTTTCCCCAAGCCTGTAGTGTTGCATGGGGTTGTTGTGGCCCAAGTGCAGGACCTGGCACTTTGCCTTGTTGAGCCTCATAAAATTGGCCTCAGCCCATTGATCCTCCTGTCCACATCCCTCTGTAAAGGTATCCTACTCTCAAGCAAATCAGCACTCCTGCCCAACTTGGTGTTGTCTGCAAACTTACTGAGGGTACACTTGCTCTCCTCTCCCAGGTCGCTGATAAAGATATTAAAGAGAATTGGCCCCAATATTGAGCCCTGGGGAGCACAACTTGTGACCGGCCGCCAACTGAATTTAACGCCATTCACCACAGCTCTTGGGCCATCCAGCCAGTTTTATACCCAGTGAAGCATACGCCTATCCAAGCCATGAGCAGACAGTTTCACCAGGAGAATGCTGCTCAAGCAGGACCTGCCTTTCATAAGCCCATGCTGACTGGGCCTGATCACCTGGCTGTCCTGTATGTGCCCCATGATGACACTCAAGATGATTTGCTCCATAATCTTCCCCGGCACCGAGGTCAGACTGACTGGCCTGTAGTTCCCTGGATCCTACTTCTGGCCCTTCTACTAGAAGGGCGTCACATTTTCTAACTTCGAGTCAATTGGGACCTCCCCAGTGAGCCAGGACTGCTGAGAAATGATGGAAAGTGGCTTGGTGAGCACTTCTGCGAGCTCCCTCAGTACCCTCTGGTGGATCCCATCTGGCCCCGTAGACTTGCCCTTCAAGACTGCCTCCCAAGGGACTCTGTCAACCAGGCCCCTGAAGAGGACAAAGTCTTCCCTCTGGAACTCCAAGGTTGCGATTGTGCTAACCCCTCTCCTTACTTCTCCAAGAATCAAAGACTCTATCATTTTGTGATCACTATGCCCTAGATGGCGTCCAACTGTCACATCACCCACCGTTCCTTCTCTGTTCACAAACAACAGGTCCAGCAGGTCACCTTCCCTAGTTGGCTCCCTCACTAACTCTGTCAGGAAGTTATCTTCCACTCATTCCAGGAACCTCCTAGACTGTTTCCTCTCCATTGTATTGTATTTCCAGCAGACATCTGGTAAGTTGAAGTCCCCCATGAGAACAGGGGCTAGCAATTGTGAGACTTCTCCCAGCTGCTTATAGAATATTTTGTGTGCCTATTCATCTTGATTAGGAAGTCTATAACAGACTCCGATGATGATATCTGCCTTGTTGGCCTTCCCCCTGATTCTTAGCCATAAACACTTAACCCTATCGTCACCATCATTAAGCTCTCGACAGTCAAAACACTGCCTAACATACAGGGCTACCCCACTGCCTCTCCTTCCTTGCCTGCCCCTTATGAAAAGTTTATAGCCATCCATTGCAGCACTCTAGTTGTGCAAGTAGTCCCACCACGTTTCCATGATTGCAACTATATCATAGTTTTCCTGCTGGACAATGGCTTCCAGCTCCTCCTGTTTGTTGCCCATGCTGTGTGCATTTGTGTAGATGCGCTTCAATTGGGCTATTGATCCCGCCACATCTTTGCAGGAGAAGCCTTAGTTCCTACGTGACCGTTGTCAGGTGCTTCCATGGTTTCTAACACATCAGTAACCATCATGTCTTTGCTGCTGCATGGATCTCCATCCCCTACATCCACTGACACATCAGACCGAAGGACCTCACTAGTACACCGTACCTGAAATCTTGGCATGCTGCCCCTAGGCTTATCTCTAGCGAGCCTGGTTTTATCCCTTTCCCCTTGTGCTATGACAGTGAAGCACTTATCTTACACTAATATCTCATGGCCATTCTGCGTAAGTTTCATTGTAGATGAGCATTTCATGGGTTAAAGGCAGTGTGCTTCCACTCCGAAATAATTATTCTGGATATAGAGAGTACTGGAGAATGAGGAGTCTTGTCTTGCTTTCTGTTTAAAAATAATCTTTTTTTTCAACTAAGACCCAAACAAAAAGACCAACTTAATTTCAGAGATGTTTTAAAGTAATGGTTCAATGAGCTGTAGTCATTTAGCTCTGGGACCTGCAAACAAGTATATTTACGTAATTGTACTTTTGGAAAACTTTGGTTAGCATGTTCTGCAACAGGATGCCTGTCCATCTCTTTAAAACCTGTAAAACAAATATGCTGTGTAAATCCTACTTTCTTGAAGAAAGAGTAGTTTCTATGTCCATCACGGCATTTGCCCAAGTAAAAGATGTCTGAAATGAAGGCTTACTGCTGTGAAGAGAGTTCAGATGAAAACTTCAGCAGAGTGGAAGTATTTTTCTTCTATGTTGATTTAGACACATCGTACACTGAAAGTACAATTGTGGATTCTATTTTTCTTGAAAATATATAGTGTTCTTTGAAAACAAAACAACGGTTTTAAACATAAATGTTTATTGTGTTGTTTTAGGTTTCCATTTTCTATTTTTCTTGTCGTTCACTGGAGTCCTCCTTTTGTACAGAGAGAATATAGGAGCTAATATTGACCACTTGTGTCAGCTTTAGTACACCTGATGCTATTTCAGATATGATTGCTTGTGCACCTGCATACATCTGCCGTTACCTGGTCTCCCTAAAAGCAGCAGCAGCAGAGTGGACTTCAGATAAGCACATCTTGCAAGAACAGATGTTTGCATGCTGTAGTGTTATATTATGAAGTTAATACTGTTTCAGTTGTGTTTTTCTTGGATGATCGCAATCCAATTATTTTTTTCTATCTCAGAAAACCCATTCAGCAGATGGAGGCAATTGCAATTCTGTATTTTCTTCCTCTGTTTGACAAGGGTGTGAAATAGCTTCTTCTCGATTTGTGGACACTGCTATGGATAACAAAGTTATCTCCTGGGCTAATGATTCCCTCTGAGAATTCCATCAAAAGGTGTGACATTGCCCAGAGCAGTATATTTCATTAAAACATATTTTATAGCTCAGACCAAAGGAAGCAAGTCTGCGGCAAATCTGAGGACGCGTTTACTGCATAGGCACAATGAACATTTCAGTAGTATCAGCTAGACTCTGATTTTGCAGTGTGCACCATTCAGAATAATTTTGTGTGTGGTTTTTACTACCACTAACTGATTGTATCATTTCTTTTAAATTACATGTTGTGTCTACATAAACATCAAAGGAAGTCAACATGATTGCAGTTCGTATTAGAGAGAAGTTTAAAATACTTTGTACTCAGTGTTTTAGTGTTGTACCATTAATTCTTTGTACATATCTACATTTTGATGTTTTTAATGAAGCATTAAATAGTTCTGCGTAACAAAAATAAAGTAACAAGTGTACATTCTTTTTCCATATATTCTCCTATGCTTTACTAAAGCTCATAGCTCATGTTGTTTGGGAATAATTTTGTCATTCCTTTAGGTTGGGCACACATTGTAGACTTTGCTGTGGTAGTGTTGTGCTGGGGCCCTCTTGTTGTCTGGTTAAACTGATTGGCAATAACAACAGAGTTGAGAAGGGGCGGTTCTGCTGCTCTCCTTGAAAGAACGTGCTGCTCCCCAAACAGAAGACAATACTTTATTCAGAAGATATAACGGTGGTATCACTACCAGAACTCAGGTTTTGCTTTTTGGAATTCTGTGCATATTATTTTTATTGTTTATTATTTGTCAACAATAAGTTTTAAGTTAATTCTATGCAGTTATTATAAAATAATTTAAGTTTAATTGTACATAACCACTTCTACTCTGATTAAGTTCATTAAGTTAGTGCAACAGTTCTTGATTTTTTCAGATGAACTTCGGATTTGAATTTAGCATATGTGTAGGATTCTCTTCATAAAATTTTGTTTTCAACAGAACAGCACATATCTTATATCCAGATTCAAGAATTTACTGGTAGTCCAATTAAAATACTGTAAAAGTCATTACTAGTCCACTTAAAATGCCACCCACATAATACACCAGGAATCCAAATTTTTCAGTTAAGGCAAACAGGGGGAAGCAGTCATAGAATTAAATCACTAATGGACAACTCTTCTACTTTGCAACTGCCCCTCTTATCCAGGCTTCTTCCTCATTCTTCTGGTCATGCATAGTTTCCTGATCGCGGCTTATCTTCCTTAGGCAAGCGCAGGGGAGCGTGGTGATCACTGTGAGTTGTTAGCATCCCACATTCCCAACAAGAACAGGGTCTTGGCTCCTTCCTCAATTTTTTTTATTGATTTTATAGTACTTACAGGGGTGTTGCTTTCCCATTGGTCCCTGCTTCTATACTGTCCAGTAGTTTCTGCCTATTTGTGGTCATTTGCTTGACTTTAGACAAGTATGTATGCTTAAGTGTTTGAATGTATGATGTGGCTAGGCATTAGCTAAAACAATTAAGTAAAAGACATATGAAGATGAAGGGTAGTGAATAAGGTCAGCAGCTAAGCAGTAGCCACCTGAACATTTGGTTTTGCAATTAGGCTTTAGCCACCTGATCACTTTGGAGTTTCTAGCAGTTACAATAATACTGTATTAGCTGGGCAATAATCCTACAATCTGTGCATTCATTTTACAGCAGTTCATATGTTGGTGCCTCAAATTATAAGTATTTAAAGATTTGTAGAATCAAAATTAATATAAGAATATAAACTCATTAACTGAAAAGTTTGATATACCTCTTCAGATCATGCCTTTGGGTAATGTAGCCCTTCTGCAGTATGTGCAGGAATACTAAAAAAAAGTTAAATGCTTAAACAGACTGATAGAAGAAAAATGTTCAAGTCTTAGCAAAACAAGGACACCTTGGTTGCTCTTCTGCTAAATCAGTCATATACTACTGATATAAGCTAGTTAAAGATTGAGGAACCGTCATAAATCATCCTGAATCCAACCTGTTGATGAATATATAAAGAAGTGGAGCCCACTGGGTTGGTAAAGGTGACATTCCAGATATGCTCTTCAGTTGTTATTATTTTCAGTTTCTCCTTTCCCTAAAAATTCAGAGAAATAAAGACAGGAATAATGCCCAACAGGGGATGAAAATTAAATACTTTCTGGAAGCTTCTGGTTGTGGACAGATTCAGAATATTTAATAGATATGTTCTTGTTAGGAGCATAACTAAATCAGCAGTGATAAGTAATGTTTTCAGAAGCCAGCCCATCACTTAGGATAGAAACCGCATTTCTGCAAGGAATTCAGAAGCCTGCACTGGCTGGAAGTTGGGGGGGTTGGAGACAGTGCTGTCAGAGAGCAGCAGACTGGGGCAGATCCCTGGGGCTGGGGCACTGGGGGCTCCCCCAGCTGGGTCACGGCAGGGCCAGCCAGGAGTAAGGCAGCGAGGGGCCACTGAGGCAGCCCCAGCTCCGGGCATCGGGCACCTCCCTGAGGATGGGGCCAGGCTGCAGCTGGGACTGGATGTGGTCCCTCAGGTGAGCTCAGCTTGGTGGGGCCTATGGCCATGCAGGGCAGGGCTGCGGGGAGCTGGAGACCGGCCCTTCTGTGGCATCACTGGGGCAGGGGCTGGTGGCCCTGGAGGGGCTGCAGTGAGCTGTGGGCATGGTTGGGGAGAGCCCTGGGGTGCTAGGGAGGGCTAAGTGGTGAGTGCAAGCTGTATTAGTCTCTAGTGGTTAACTAAACAAACTATTGGTCTGCAAAGTCATTTTTAAACTACAGTTTGGGGTCTAAGGGAAGCCAATTGAAACAATTTAAGAAGGAAGAAAAAAAGCTTCTTTAAGTAGCAGTTAAAAAAATATCACAGATCAATCATTAGATGAGGTGGACTATCAGAAACTAAGACCTACTGAAAGACATTTTCAGTAATGTTTTCATAGTCATAGTTAAAACCTCTAATACAGAAATCAGAGAGCTGTGTTCTAATGTTTGGCGTATTTCCCTTGTATTTCTTTTCAGTGCTCATCCCAACATTTTGAGTAATCATGTTTCAGTTTGCCATGCGTTTGTATTTCTTTTTAAATTAAGAGACTCCCGCAATGTTCCAGCTTTCCGTCTCTGACTGGCACAGTAGGGGAAAAAATAACACCATGCTGTGTTTACCTAAGCTATTTATTCACGTTACTACAGCGTGTGAGTGTCTCATCTTGCAGTAGTCATTGGCAGAGGTGGTGGCATCTCATTGAAATGAAATATCCACACCCTTTCTAGGGATCTGGGTTGAGATAACATCCCCAGGTCACACAAGTTAGGTCTGAACTGATGAACAGAACATGGGTTGGCTTGAGTCTGCATTGCTTAGCGGCATCCCCCTCTCTGTCAAATTAATCTGAAAGAGAAATAGTTACAGCAGTCCCAAGTAGCGAGAGAGTTTGCTATTGTCCAGCTAGATTTTTGCTCCCTTGCTCTCTTTTATAAATCATTATAGAAATAGCTACAGGAATACAGTCTCCCAAACCATGTATTTGTAACCGAAGTGGTGAATCACCTTTATTCTAATTAGAAATGCTTTTGTGGAATAAACCGCCTGTTGTGGAGATGATTTCGTAGTACGCAGGGAAAAGAAAGAAGTGCACTGTGCTCAGGGACATGAATCTCTCATTAATCTGGTAGGTGTTGTCTTAAGCAGAGATTCCCAGGGGCTCTCTTCAGCAAAACACATATTGCAAATAAGTGTTTGAGGGAAGCCTTGGTATTTTTCTACTTGCGCCAATTTATACTGAGATGGAAGTATTAAAGAAGACAAACGGTTATTTAATCTTTACTCTACAGAAAAAACTGAAATATAAACCAACTGACAAAGGAAAGACCCTTTTGTTATGCAGTAGAAGTACTATGCAAGATCCTCCTACATTATTTTAAAATTCAGCATTAGAAATTAAAAGGTGTAAATCAAAGTGTTATATTTAAAGCAATATAGTAAATATCAGGAAGTAGGGAAGCAGGAGCTTCTCTTAGCTTTCTCTTGTTTTCAGTTGTTGGCTTACAACTGCAGTGTAAAAGACCCAGTTGCAAATTGAAGGCTTTCAGTGTTTATTACCAGATAATTTTCCTCTAATGACATTCCTGCCTACATTTTTGAATTAAAGTTTGTTGGGTAACATAATGTTTAGCAGGAATAACATGTAACTGGTTGGCTGTGCAATCAGCTGAGAACATTTTGTGTTTCTTAACTTTTATTATTTGTTCAATGTAAAAGCCCTCTGACTCAAAATGTACCTGGATTTTCTTCACTGGTGACAAGTACAAATAGTTGTTTCTTCACAACAAAAAATATCTGTTATTAATTTTTCTAAATGTTCCATGCATTTTGTGCTATCACAGTGGATTTCTGAATGTGCCTTTCGGCAGTATGGTATTGAAATGCTATGTCTATGTTGATATTTGGGTTTTTTGAAGAAAGCTTACTTCTTAAATTCTACAGACATTCTACAGACAGTGCATTGATTTCTTACCTATGTAACCGATTTCTTAATTGGTTCATAATTTCACAATTCCAGTTATGAATACAGTGGTTTTTGCTGGGATCTCTATATGGTATACCTGAATAAGCTTTTACATCTATGCATGCAGAGTTAAATGGAGAGAATGAGGATGGAGATTCTTCTGCTCTTTGCCAGTTTGGGATAGTTTTAACTTGAGTTCCTTATAGCTTCATAAACTCAGCAAATTTGTCATTTTCCTAGGAATACAAATTTTCTCCTGGGTTTCTTGATTTGGTTCCCCTCTTTCCCCCCACCCCCTACCCCTAAATTAGAGACAGTCTTTCTGAAGTAAATGTTAACTTTTGCAAACACTAACACTTAGGAATCATTTTATCAGAAAAGGAACCTGCAGCAAGAGAAAAAAATTCTGATTGTTTCTGAAAAATTAGAATAGCAGCAAACCAGGATTAGAATACCAGAATACCTGCTATTCTTGTTTTTAAGAATAAATCACTTCAGAGAACATTTTGACATTATAGGAAGTTTGGGTCCCTGGCATTTTACATTGTGTGAGTTATTCCTTTGTTAATACAATACAGTATTATTCTGAGGATAAAAAGAAATGTAACCAGAATTTTTCCCATCACTGCTCTAAAGGAAAGGTGTAAGACTGTCCTGCTGCCCTATAAAGGCAAAGCCAAGCAAACAGACCTGCTTGGTCTGCTTCTTTCTTTCTTCCGTTTTCAAAATAAAAAAGTGGGTCCACAGTGGTGACCCAGTTTTGTTTTGGTTATTCAGTCAGATCTTCTTGCGGCTCAAATAAGTATATGGTGCATTGACTGAAGTTATGCTGAAATTTGTATGAGCTGACAATTTTATCAGACTTACCTCCCCCAAACCCCCCTGCAGGACAAGATATAAATTATATGTGACACCATAATTTCTTAGAGTTAATACACGAGATGAAATATGTCATCAACCCCCATATGCTTACTCCTTTTGCTCAGATTCTATATAGAAACTTAGTAATGCCACATTGCAGATATTGAGAGATAGTCAGGGCAGTGGGATAAGAATGAGTGAGTTCTTAAAATCAGAAAGTTTCCCTTCTGATTTAACATCACTATATAACTGCACAATACCTGAGGCTGTTTGTTTCTGGATTATCACTTTGTTCTCATTTTGCACCTCAGTAAATACATTCTGTTCTCAAAGTCATCTTAAAGAAAAAAAAAAACACAAAGCTTCTCAATCTATGAAAAAATCATCCCTCCTTCTCAGAGAACACATGTTTGTTTTTAATCTAAACAGGCAATTCTTTAAAGTCAAGTTAGAAGCACTAAGACTTAATGGGTAATGGTTTCATGTTATCTCTTAATACACCAGGTTATTTAGTGACTTTTCCTCCCCTCCCCAAAAAAACAAAACAACATTGTTCTACTCAAGGAGGGGTATAATATACTTCACATATATTTTATAGCACAGAATGTGTATTAGGAACAATGAAAATGCTAGAAGTATCAGTCAAAGTTCATTAGTTCATTATAAATAATTTAAATATAAGCAAATAAGGTGACTTTCTAATTAAAAAAAAAACAAAACAAAAAAAAAACCAAACAAACAAACAAAAAAAAACAGAGAAAATGGCTGTGTTTTGTTGAGGGACAAAGTAATCCTGGACAGACATCTGTCTCTGCCACACTACACAGTTTCCTTTTGCAGTAAATGATGCTGTCCTTGGGGCCATAGAAGATAACATAGGTGGTGGGACTGAACTACAGTCGTTGAAGCAAACAATCCTCAGTGTGACTGCTTCAGGCTCAATGTTTAAGGAAAAGTTTCTAGCAATGAGTGCTGTAAGATAACTACTAGAAGGACTAAAACCAAACCAAAGTAAAATAAAAAACACCCCAGTTACTAGAATATTATTGACTTAGGAAGTTTTCTAGGACGGACGTAGAACCCAAGACTTCCCAGCTTAAAAAATGAACTATGCTGGGTGGAAATAGCCCTGAACAAAATGATTGACTTGCCAGAAATAGCACATGAGGAATTATGGCAAGAGGTGGGAAGGTTAAAAACTAAGTAGAACTGTGCTAACAGAAATATTATAGTTTTTATATGCAATAACCTTTTATGAAATTTAATATGTCATTTTATATGATTTTATGTGTATATATTCTACAGCTGCACTCCAATTCCGACAAAGGTGATGGATCAGTCAAATACATTCTTACTGGAGAAGGGGCGGGGACTATATTTATTATTGATGACACGACTGGAGACATCCATTCAACCAAAAGCCTAGATCGAGAGCAGAAGACACACTATGTGCTTCATGCCCAAGCTATTGATAGACGGACAAACAAGCCACTCGAGCCTGAATCTGAATTTATTATCAAAGTGCAGGATATCAACGACAATGCACCAAAATTTACAGATGGACCATACATTGTTACTGTGCCAGAGATGTCTGAAATGGGTAAGGAAAACAAATTGTTCTATTCAACAATCTTTTAACATGTGAAAATGCCACATACTGTTTGACAAAGTTATGACACATTATTGTATCATTGATTGTATGTCAAAGATATTACAGTTGAGAAAAGATGATAAGACATCAAATGCAACCTTGTACGTTACTTGGGACATTCATATTAAGAAAACAGTACATGCGCGCGCACACACATACACACACACTGATTGTAGAGTCACTCATTCTTGAACGCTTTGACAGACATTCTTGGGCAAATGGTACCTTGCAGTCTAGAAACAAGATGTATTCATATATCCTTATTTGACTAGACACTATGGCATTCTCTTATGTCTACATGAGTAGTCTATGCAATTCACAGAATGAAACAAATACAAAGGAACAGTGGTTTTCTAGATTATTTTAGACCATAGTCTCATATGTTTATTTACCTTTATTAAGTTTCTTATAAGGTGAACTGAAGTTCAAAAAAGTACTGATCTTTGGTTTTCCCTGTTAGAAATGTAGTTCAGATGTCCTTATGCAATCAGTTTTCTTTACTGCTTGTCTGGTGTTGAAATTAGTTTATAACTTTCCTCTAATATCACAACATCAAAGCTGCATAACTAGTTTAGGACGGACAGGTGGAAATATGACTTGTGCTAGATTTTTTTTTAAGAAAACTTGACTGTCATGACTGGTCTTTGTGAAATATGTCTGCTCTCTTTTATTACTGAATGGACACTATAGATAGTTACCTCATGGACACACACTCTTCCCTTCCCCTCAAATCCCTATGCATCCCATCTAAGAAACAACCTTCAAGTCCAAGATGTGTTTAACTTTTCCAAGTGAAAAGTAGATAATTTGTTCTTCTCTCCTTTCTGTTTGTCTAATAAGCAGGTGATAGACTTTAACTTCTGCAGAGTTAAACTCTCATAACAATATTGATCGTACGTATAACAATGACTATTGTAATTGAATCTTAATGGTTTGTCATCATTTGATCAGTATGAATGTTCATGATAACTCATGTGAACAGACCAGAAAATAACAGAAGTGTTACGTTCCATACATGAAAGTCAGATACGATATTTTGTTTGTATAAATATTTTGGATCGGAAGGTATCTTGTACAACTTTCCTAAGTGTAGATAGGTGAAATTCATTTTAAACAGGGAATCTGCATTTGGTTCATCTTATATGGTACCACCTGACATTATTATGCTGAGTTCAGACATATGTGGTTGCGTAATGAGGGAAGTTTAATCTCTTTGTGGAAGTCTGCATACTGTTTGAACTGCATACAGTTTCACTGTACGCCAAGAAATATTTCATGTGGAGAGACTAAACAGGCCAAAACCACAGCTTCCACTACAGATATGCATAGTAAAAATAGTGCATTCCAAACACATCTACAGTTCTTTTCTTATATATACTAATGAAGTGTGGTATATGAAATATTTGCAAACAGGTAGTAATCATACTAATCCTGGAAAGACCGAAATACATTAAATCTTATTTCTGAACCATGGAGTTCAGAGGTGAGTCAGTTTGGAGGCAGAGACTGATTTTCACACCAGTGGCTTCTTCATTGACCTGAGTGGTGTTAATCTTGTATAAAGTAGAGAGTAAGTATTCTTTCCTATCTACCATGCAAAATCAGGTTGTGTTAAGTGGACTCTCAAGCTTACTAAATATCATGTTTTAAAAGGATATAAAAATTTTCCCCCATTCTCTTTCTTTACCCCTGACTTTATTACTGCCTCTTCACTCTTTCTCTCACTACCTCTGCCACTACACTGACACATAGGAACAGTTCCTTCATTTTCTTCTCAAAATGTCCTCCATACGTGATATGAAAAATAATCTGCCTGTCTACATCATAATTGTCTCGTTCTAATACTTTGTTCTTCATAGGTACTTGTAGTACCTTTCTCCCTTTCCAGTCCTCCCCTCTCTTCCAAGTCCTCCTACAGTGTGCTATTTCAGATGTCTTTTCCCAGCCGTGGAGAACTGCAAACCCTTTTTTCCTGTGGTCCCTCATGCAAGAGGAATGCACAAAGGGAGAAACAGCTTTCTTTAGTCCTCTTTTCTTTCCTTCTGTCTTCTTCTTTCGTAGCTCGTTGTTCCCATATTACCCTTCAACTTCCCTTTTATGAATTTTCTTCTTTCCACAGTATGTTTCCCTCTAACTGGGAATTGCTTGTAATTTCTATTTCCCCCTCCTCCCACATTTTATTATCATTATTTATTAACATGATTATTTCTAATAGCCTCTTCTGGGTCTCTACCAGAAGAACAATCTTTATTAGCCATTCTTGTTTGGTCAGTATCTAGCTAATAACGATTTTCAGATTATAGATCAAATATATTTTCATTCCTTAAAATAATTTGCAAATTGTTTATTGTTCTCTTAAACCATAACTTCCTCTCAAATACTGATTTCCTTGATCTCATCTGTTACTTCTCAGAGCTATAAACATGTAGATTGCCATTCCATCTACACAATGATGCTAGTGCATGTAATAGGACGTTTTTAATGTAGAATTCCCTGTTTTAACCATCTAAGCATACTATCGCAAATATCATTCCCACGAGAAATTTATGGAATTACAGAAGGGCAGTATTTCTGTGGGCAATGTTATCACACCATTACTATTTAAGCAATGCAACTCTGTACAACAGTGAGGGTATAGAGCTCCCAGTAAGAATAACGTGGGCCTGTATGAAACCTCTTCAATTGTCTTTGATAATTCACTGTGGCACAAAGCTTTACTGTTAGAATTGCAGTTCATTTCGGTAACATCTGAGCTCTTATCTCAGTTGTCTCTCATCACATGTCTCTCACTGTCTTGATGTGAAATTCATTTCCTTTATCGACTGTCTCCAAAAATGCATAACTCTGTCTTCCTCTTTCTTCAGTTTCCTTTGTCTTTAATGGAGACCATTTTAATTAATTGATTATTTTTTTCCCCTGTGGAAGCCTTTTATTTTCTGCATAGGACGAAAGACAGTGGAAAGGAAATCAATGTTATCCTCAAAGTCAAAAGCAGCTAATATAATTATTTTTTACTTGTTCATTCTATTTATAAAATTTCTCTTTTTTTCATGCTCTCAAAATGTAGTATTCTTACATAGGTGTTAGTCATAATACTGCAGTAGTCTGAATCTTGGTATTACTGTACAACTACATAACACAAGTTACTGTTTTCCAAAGAACAATTCAAATAGTTAGTCTGGGATGGCAATTTGCCTTACAAAACAGAGTGGATTATGGTAAACCAAAGAAGATTTAGTCGTAAAATAAAGCATTAATGCATGTGTTTTATAAATTAAATACTTAAATGTTTGTACCTGAGGTAAATCATTAAAATATCTATTCCACAAAGCTTTCCTGTGTTCTGAATAAAACTGAACTTTCATGTCCTGCCATACAGGCAATCTGCTGTACGTATACATTATATTTTCATTGGAAATTTATGATCTTTATTTTCTTTTTCCCTTATTGATTTGTTTGTGTTTGTTGCATACTGAAAGCATTTTATTGTCTGCAGTCTCAGGAAGGCTAATTCTATTATTGCTTCCACAGGATACATTCTTTCTGTCAAATAATCGAGATCCCTATGCCATTTTTATTAGTTCTGTAATTAGCACATTTTTTGACATTTAGCTGTGGAGTCTATCCATAACTGAACTTCTTGTTGTTATTCTATGAATTCCTAAGGATGCTTCACTACTTTAAAAATTTCTTCCACTTTTTTACCTGGTCATTTAAAGAACTTTCCGTGTTACTGTCTCTCTGTAACAGCACTCATGCTGAGTGGCAGGTGGTATTTTTGATCTCGTTATGCTGTTTAGCTTCAGCAGCAGATTCCTGTCTGTCTCCTCAAGAAGTTAGCTGGTATTTTTGCCACAAGTTGAAACTTTCTTGTTCTACTTCTAAAAGCTGTAGGACCTTTCTGTATGACCTTTCTGGCCTTTTTTTTTGGGGTCATTGACAAGAAAGTACAGGTAATTTTTGTTAAATTATTTTCAAATATTAGATCACAGTGTTCACTGTGGCACAAAGTGAACATATTATTTATGCTTTATGTACTATGCTGGAAGAGCTGAAAGAAAAGACATATTCCTTGCCTTTGTTGAAGCTTTTTCCTAAAAGTTGGCCCAAAAACCAAGGTTTATATCTGAAATTAATTCTTCTGCAGTGTGAAAAACTCAAGTCTTATTCAGAGCTATAACTATGGTTTGTTTTAAGGTTTATGAGTCATCATTATCTAAATGTAAAAGGAAATAAAAACATTTTTCGATCAGTAAAAGCCATCCATATCTGCTCATTTTCAGAGAGCTTCAAAATGAGTGAAATATTATATGTTAAATTTTCTAGTGTTGAGGTCATGCACAAGAAGAGTATTCCCAATAAATTCTACTTAGGAAATTAATAGACACACTGGATTATTCTGAATTTCTTTCCAGTGTATTATAATATGAGTCAGTCATAATTTCAGATACTCTGGAAGACAATATTCATGTTGTTGATAAATACGATTTGTATGCGAAGTGCCTATTTATCTCCCTGTGTTATTTGATTTTTACCTTCTAATAAAGATAGTTGACAAAAAAATACTGAGATTTTCTACAGTGAGGACTTGGATCGGTAATATAGTCACTGGACTCGAAGTGTTGATTTCCTGGTGAAACGACTATTTTCTAATGCAGAATGAAACTAAAACATGTTGTGTTGACTTGTTAGTGTTTTAAGAGAATTTTAAGAAATATTTTAGTTAGGCAGGAAATCCCTCTGTTTATTAAACTACATCTTTTTTTCACTCCTTTTACTTTTTTGTTCAATATTGATCTATTTGAGATTTTAACAGTGCAGCAAACTATGCAAAGTCATGCATACAGATTTGAGTTCTCAACAGACATGTTTTATTGAACTGCCTCATTAAACATTAAAAATTGTCTTCAGAGAGACAGATTGAAGTATTTCCCTTCAGCTTTTCTTTAATATATAACTTTACAAAATTTTTATTGTAAACATATTTTAAAAAAGAGAAAAACAAAAGAAGAGACTTTGAAATAAAGGTACAATTTGGTTTCCCAAATGATATGATCCTTATTTTTGATAACAGAAAAAAGGAAAAGTTTACAGAGTGGTGTTCAGAGCATACAGACATATTTTACATCTCTGTATAAGGCATTAGCTAAGAAAACAGAATTCCCAATATGTAATTTCTAAACTGTAGCGGGAAATCATGTGGAATGGTAGTTGTACTCTGAATAAGCAGAGCCTCCACTTTGGGGAAAAAAATCTTTTTTTATTGCCTAACTGGCGTGTCAAAATGCTTTCATAGCAAAATTTTGAGGTTTTCTTGACAGGCCCTTTCACAGTAGGTTAGTGAATGAAGTATCGAAGGTATGCCTCTGGGTCCAATGTTCATATCTGTTCTGATGTCTCCAGGGAAATTAGATCCTTATTTTTGTATTAGATTATTTTCTTCAGAATCGTTAGCATTAAAAATAGCAAGGCAGCTGTACTGTATACTTTTCCATCTAAATCCTTCATTACACATAGCTCAACAGCAAAAACTGATGCTCAGTCTGAATGGTATAAATATATGTGGAATTGTGATTTGTCTGTCATGTTGATGATCTGAATGATGCTAACTTTGAAAGGAGTAATTGGAAGGTAAAGGCATCCTCTTTACCTTTTTTCTTGCAAGGCATTCTAACCTGCAGCTTTCACAAGCTGCCTTTCCTCTTGACTCAGAAAATCAGGCAAGAGTTAGGCAGAAGGCCAGTATGTCTTATAAGATGCTGAGCGTGCTTGTGTAATACAGAGAAAAAGTTAGACATCTGATGAGCTACATTGCACTGAATGAGCATTTGAGAGGTGGGGTGGGGGATTGAGTTAAAACCTGTGATTCTAAGTGTTCTTTTAGATGGAAAGAGAACACCTTGACACTATTCAATACTATTCAATACCAAATTATTATTATCAGGTGTTTCTTAGGGGAGATATACAGATGTATTAGAAAATCACTGTGACAGATTTTAAGTTGTAATAGCATTGTATTCATGCTATTAGGACCTGTTAGCTGCTTATGTGAGATATTGCCTTTCACTAGCCCTGTTTCTTTGTCCCACATCAATCAGCAATACAAGCACTCAGATTCTATCCCCTGCCTTTTAAAATATGGAGAGGAGAGAAGAAACTCTCTGAAGAATGAGGGAACCATGAAGTCTCAGTATTTCTAGTATTTCCTTCTTCTGAAATAGCCAAACTCTGTTCATCCATTCCAAAACCTACCTTGATTTTCTAGAACTCTGGGAAAAAGTACAAATGGGAACTCAATGTGTTTGATGAGTAGGCAACTGTTGGTCTCTGTTTCCCTGGAAGCAGGAAAATCTGTAGAAAAAAAGATACAGAAGTTGCCTAGCACTCTGGGTAGCAAACTCTGGTAGGTGAATGACTATACCTAGCAGATGGGTATATTTTTGTTGCAGGCAATTAAAAAAAAATTAAAATCATTGTGTATCAGTAACCTATTAATCTTTAATGATTCCGCCAGATTCCAACATAAAATAATGAAGCCATGAATAAAGATAAAACAACAAATCAGTGTGGACAGACCTTCACCCTTGAGTACAACAAGCTTAACTAGAAGACAGAAAGGTCACAGCTTTTCCACCTCAAGTTAGAAAGTATTGCCAAACTGGGCTGCAGAAATATCATTACAGTATTTAGATAAGCTATAGAATACGGGAAAATATGCATTTTCTGTTCTTTGAAATGACCTGATGTGGTTTGCAGGAACTTATTCTAAGTTTAGATAGCAAATAAATATGACTGAATAGTTTCCTAGAACATTTTAAGAAAGTTACATTAACTTTAATTCACATTTCTTTACCTTGCCACATAAACCCAAATACAGTAATGTAGTCAGTCCTGAATAACTATGAACTGACTACTGGCTCCAGCTTGATTTTATTACAATATCTTCAAATTCATCAAGGTATCCTTGTATCTGCTGTGTGGATATATTTATCTATGAGTCTGTATGCATTTGGGCTATTCAGAGACCAGAAGACACTATATTTAAGTATGCAGACACATTTGCTGTACCTTTTACTGAATCTCCAGTAGAGGTACAAAAAGCAGCTTTCGGTGTCCAGGTTAGTGTGGCACAAACGAATGAATAGTTTCTCAAAGTGAAGAATCCAAATCTGCGAAGATTTACATGCTTGCTTTGCTGTACTACAAGTGAGACTCCATGATTTTAGGTATTTCTATTCCCATTGTACACTGAGGGTGTGCACAGTACCAGTTCTCTGCAGTGGAAATTGATCTATGAAGTTAAACAGTTGGAAATGAGGATCTGATGTTCACACGATATGTTTTTGGGAAGTCTTATTTCAGACGAGCTCTTGTCTGGTGTCTGAGACTAAATGCCCATTAGCAGTCAGAATAAATCAGGTGTGCTGCTAAAGCGCATCTTCTGGTTTAGTTTCGTCTGAAGAAATCTAGTTAGCATGCTCTGAAACTGTTCCATGAGGCAAATCAAAGTACGACAAGTGAGGGAGAACAAGGGATTCAATTCGAAAGCACACCTCAAAACTAAGATGTGAAATTGAACAGCCCAGAGTGGAGGTGATGCCTCAGTGGTTATTTTAACTGAGAAGCCACTTTCAGATGCAGAATTACATGAGAGCAGCCTGTTCTGTTATTATTATTCCTGTATTTTAATACTGGGCCAAAGAAGTCTGTAGAAAGCAGTGTCTGTAGAAGAATAAACAAGTGGGATAAAGACTGAATATTTATTAACTTGCCAATTTTTCATTTACTGATTTCTTATGTGAAATGTTGGGCAGTGATAGCAAAAAAAATTAATCATTAAATGTCTTGAAAAATACAGTAGAACGTAAAATCACTTGTCTCTATTCTATCTGTGCAGCACAGACATTTTATTTGCTACAAAGTGTTACTCTTAAATTATCCCACTTAGTGACATGCTAGAAACTGTGATTTTATTTTTCTAATGGTGTTTATTAATGGTATACAAATATTTGTCTTTTGAACTCCTTATCTTGCTCATTTGGATTCATCATTAGAATTCCAACAAGGTTCTAGTAGTTATTTCATTTTCAGATCTTTCGTGCCTTCCAATAGCTAGATTTTTTTGATTCCCTGATTATCTTTTATTGATTTGGGGGTGTTTATGCAAATTATTTTGAATATGCACTTGAACATTAAATTGTATTGTGGATGAAGATAATCCTGAAGTCCATAAATATGAGTTGTTCAGAAGTCTAAGCAATATCCAAGTTTGGGGTCTATATGCGTGAACGTGCATAAATACGCATGCTGTGTAGTTACTGTTTATATATATGTAATTAAGTTACATATACATAGAGAGAGAGAAAGAGAAAAAAGGTTTTTTCAAATCAGTATAAATAGTTTACCTTAAAAATATGATAAGGTAATAATATATAGAGGAAATGTTATTAATCTCTCAATTGTAGAATGTGAGGACTGTACAGGTTTCAAAAATGCATCTAAAAATACTATATTTGTGAGAAAATTCTATTTATTATCCATTAACTTTTATTTTCCTGTATATACAGGTACATCTGTTCTACAGGTGACAGCCACAGATGCAGATGACCCTACGTATGGAAACAGTGCCAGAGTAGTGTACAGTATTCTTCAGGGACAGCCATATTTCTCTGTTGACCCAAAAACAGGTGGGTATTTTGTATTTCTGTCAGTGTGATTTGGCTAATATGTTCCAGTTAACTAAGTCTGGGAAATGAAATCCAATGTAGAAAATGCAGGTGGGTGGGATTTTTATTTTTTTTTTAATTCTTATTATATCCTACTTCTTGCTTTAACACTATGAAATTTAGGAGTTCCTATGTTTTGCTGAAAACTGAAACAAGCCTACTGTGTGCAGATTTAATTCTGTATCATGCCATGATGTGAACCATTCAGCCAAACTGGAATAGCACTTTTTCATATTTTCAGTCCTCTGTTTAGGAAGTGACTCAAGTGTGCCTAGTACATTATGATTTTAAATGCTTTGTTTTGCCTGAAGGGTAGGTTTGGCAGGATTATTGAATGTGTGCTTCAACACATATACCATAATAAATTAATATTATTCTTGTATTTATAAAACTGCAGTATTGCCATTTCACTGAAAATTTGTTCTGTGAGTCAAAAAGTAGAATGAGCTGAAACATTTATGCTTAAACTCTAAGCATTGCCCTCCCCTTTTTTCCACAAAGTGTGAGTTATGTGTAATGAATCCAAATTGGTTTCTTTAAAGAGAGAAGAAATCTCTTTTGGAGATGGGGGTTCTTATTAGCGTTGCATTTCCTGAAGAGCATGATCTTAAATATTAATATGATGGTATATTTTTAGTGCACATTTATAGTCCTTAATAATGAGGAAATGTAATTTAAGAAAGTACTTTCTTCATCTGAATTTTTAAAGTATTTTTTACTATCTATATCAAAGCTTTAATGCTGAGGGGAAAGAATGAAATATAGTGATCCCTACGCTTAACTGTAGGGAAGAATAATGATTTTTAAAATGTGCTAAAGTGCAATAGCTATAGGGTAAATAGTTTTCATTGTAATGTTTTAACATTTAAGTGTCTTTGCTTGTGTGTGTTAATGTCTGTGGAACTTGGAGGTCTAAGCTTGCTTCATTATGAAGAGAAGTGTATCTGTGCCATCTCAGCTAGCTTTGACATCAGGCCTCCTTTGAGTAGGAGGCTGGACTTGATGACCCCCAGAGGTCTCTCTCAACCTAAATTATTCTGTAAATTTGTGAGCTCATGTTAGAAAAGCCTAAGAGTGCAAAGCCTGACAGGAGCATGTTGGAGGACTATATAAGGTGCTGGGAGGAAAACCTGATGCAGACCTGTTCATACATATGGTGTTTTGGGAACAACTGCTGGCATGCCCCTTACCCAGCCATGTGTCAGTACAGTCTGGCAGAGTACTAGCTGGCACAGGCAAAAACCACTCTGAGGTACATGTTAACAACTAAGAGTTATGGAATATCAGTGGTATAGTGCTCAAGCTCTCTCTGCCCTTGTTTTACTTAGAAATACAATGCTGGTCTAGATTTCTGCTTCTGTTTTGCCACTTTGAGGCAATGGCCTGTATATTTTATTTTGATAATGGCGTGGAACTTCTATTCAGTCAGTGAAGAATTGTAATAGATGTTCTCAGTGTCAGGTCTGCATCACAAAATAAAACATTATTGTTATATCATTGTTTGTATACTATGAAGAAAGCAGATGGAAGTGCATTTTCGCTCCCCAAACCTTAGGCTTTGACAGGGGTTTAATAACACTTTATGAACTTAAACTGTTTTTAATATGTGTATAGAATATGAAAATGTTTCTGATATCTTAGGCTATTAAAATGGCAGAAGAATAAATACCTTATGAGGTAAATAGATAGTGAAACAGTGAAAAAAACTGGAGAAGACTTTTTGATTTCCTAAGTTGTCTTTTTACAATTCCAGAATAGCAGTTAATTTAATTTGGCATGATATAATGGGAAGAAGTAGAATATTGGAAATGATGGGAAAGTCTTGAAGAATGGAGTATTTCACTATGAAATTTCACTTTGAATTTCTGGATTTTGAGACACTCATTTTCTAAAAACATCACTCTCTGGAAGTTGCAAGCATTTCTATGACCTGTTTCTCCTCAGGCTTGAATTGTCCAATTTCATCTTAGTTATATTTTATCTGGAAGTTTTCTGAATTTACCATGACATGCACAAACTTCCTTTATAAGAAGGAGGTAAACAGGCCAAAACAGGGAAAAAGTCAGAGAAAGGTCCCAGCATTCATGACTGAATGTAACATTTGTGAATCCTAAGGATCTTTTATGGCTATCAGTAAAGCTTCTTGAACCTATCAGACATCAAGCAGACGTCAAGCTGTTCATAGGTCTAGTGTAAAGTCTTCTGTTTCTAGCTTAGTGCTACCTAAAGTTGTTTTTAAACAACTTACTATCTGGAGACTTTAAAATTATGGATTTTTAAGAGTTTAGTTTAGAATAGTGTAAGTAGGATTTTAGAATTCATACATCTAAAATGAAATAGCAGGCCAGCACCAAATTACAAATGTAGAAGTAAAAAAAGCTGTGTTCTTGGCAGAAGAACGTTTTTGTTAGCTTATCTGATAAAAGGCTCATCTCTGCACACCGAAAGGAGGGCAGAGGTGCAATGCTGGGAGAGTAATCCCCCTGCCCTAATTAGAGACTCGATCCTGAGCTCATCCCAGGGCTGTCCCAGGAGATCCTCAGCACCATGGGCCAGGGCTGAAACCCATCATGAGGAGTCAACAGGAGATACTGTCCTGATCACCCTTCAGGCTGAGGGAGCTACTGCTCACAGGGGTATGTGACACATTATGGGATGCAGGGAAGAGCATTATGGTATTGTACTAGATTTATTCTGGGATGTTTAGAGGAAGAGCCACGGGCAGGGAAGGAGAGGGATTGAGATGGATTATGGAGGAAAAACCAAGGAAAAATAGAGGGATAAGGGGATAAATGGGGCCAGTCCTGTGTAAACAGGCTCTTACTCAGTACCATTGTCTAGTCATGTCCTGTGCTTGATCAGCACAGGCTGTCCTGTATCTTCTTAAGCTCCACCTCTATTTTCCTGAGGAAAGGGACTCTCTGTATGCATGCGTGTCTGGAGGTTTAAGTGCCAATAACTGGAGCTGGACCATGGGTCAGAGAGTACCATGTGTTTCTGATGCCAGCAAACTGGAGAGTACAGAGTGTGTGCATATTGCATGGCTGTGAATGTCAGTGTGGTGTCACTACTGAGTATCGGGCTGGAGTAACCAGCAAGTCGGATGAGTGGCTTGGGTGCCAGGTATCCATGTGGCCAAAAGTCTGGGCCAGATACTGGAGAGCCCAGAGGGTTCACAAGTAAGCTGTTGTAGGAGCCCAGAGGTCCAGACTGACTATGGGAGTCAGTGTATGGTCTGTGGATTGACTGAGAGGCCTGTTTGCATATGTGTGTCTCTGTGCATGAGACAAGGGGAGAGCAGGGAGCCAGGAGCCAGCTCCTGGAGAGTCTGGGTGTCAAAGCCAGCTACTGAGAGCCCATAATGTATATGTGGGGGTGTCAGTGGGCATGCAAGGTAACTGGGAGGCTGGAGGGTCCAGGGCCAGTTACTGGATACACGGAGTGTCTGAGGCCCGTTACTGGAGGATCCATAGTGTGCTGGGGTGGGTGGGGATGTGTGAGTGTGTCCAAGATTAAAAGGGGTCTGGACCAGCAGCTGGAGGGGAGCTGCAGGCCTTGGTCTTGTATGTCCAGGTGCCAGCAAGTGGGGAGAGTGGGGATCCAGGTGCCAGCTATTGGATATATCAAGTGTCTAAGGCAAATTACAGGAGGGATCCATGTTGAGTACATGTGTGTATTTCCAAATAAACCGTCCTTCCTTCTGATCAGCCGGGGAAGGATGAGGCTGTTTGTGCCATTTCTGTTTGAGTGCTGAGTGTTTCTATCAATGTGCTGCCCGTTGCGTGTATATGTTGCATCTGTGTGCGTGCCTCTTGGGAACACGCACTCAGCCTCACCACTGCTTCTAAATCACAGAATAAAAACAGAGAGCTGCAGCAACCTCATCAGGCTACCAGATTTGGCAACTCCTAACAATATTTAATTTTTCAGGTGATTGGCTCTAGGGCCTCTGTTTTGCTTTGTTGTCCATGCCCCGTTCCCCCTCTTCCCCCCCGGGAAGGAAGCATTGTAAACTCTGTCTGTGTATAAAAATTTACTGCAACTATGTTGTTTTGACTGTGAATTTCAGAACTACTGTCCATGCATAACATCAAGTGTAAGGTTTTCGAAATCCTTTGAATTTGAGTGGCTTTCTAGGAAGTGTTTTGTATTTGTGTTTATTAATTACTTTTCATAATTAGCTATGGGATGTAATAGTAATTAGCTATGTAATTAGTAATTAGCTGTAATAGCCTGTGTTGGTTCCTGTTTGCTTTCCTCCCCAATTGCAGCAAAATATTCTGCTGAATTTTTATAAATAAGTATGTATTAATAATGCTGATGAACAAGAGAGAAGTCAATGTCTAGATCCTAGGTGTATTTGCAAAGATTATGTGTATAAGATTATATGATTTTTTTAAATCAAAATATTCAGGGAACCTCAGAAAACATGAGTCACTTATCCTTTTACAGTACCATTAACCTCACTGTAAAAATAAAATCAAATTTTAAAAAAAAAGTTATCAGTGAAGAGTAGACCAAGTAGTTTATTAATATACTTAGAATTTTAGTATGAATCCCCCTCCTCATAGAACATCTGAACATTTTTGAAATGCCCAAAAACACATGAAAACTTTCCCTGGGAGTGTAAGTTACAAATTTAATACCCCACCTTTCCCAAAACATGAAGTCTTTTGATCCATGAACTTGATGTAGGATCTATCCCTGCTTGTTCTTTGCTTATGTCAAGTGTGGCTCATCAAATGGCAACGGTCAACATTTGACTGGTAACCCAACTCCAGGTCATTTTTTTTCCTGGGGAAAACTCAAATTAGACCGTGGGTTTCTTTGTAACAGCTATAGCAACCCTCTTTCAGTTGCCACATGCTTTGGGAATGAAAGTGAAACCTGTAGTCCAGTTCTACTGCTTACATAGTAAACCCGTATCTGGAAGATGTTAGCTACACACAGCTTTTCCCAGATCCATAAGTCTTTCTGAACAGAACATAGAGAGTGAATCAATCTGTGAGGCATTTGTCCTTTCAAATGAGCAGTTCTGGTTGTAACTGTGATGAAATAAGAGGCAAAAGCCTCATTTATTGCAGTTTTGAATTGAAATGTAGACACTGGTGGGGTGGGAGAGAAACACATTTATCATTGAATTGAATGACTGAAAAAAATTAGACATTTGTGTTTATAATGATCTGCTGTTTCATCAGTAGTATTACAAAGTTCTTAATCATGTATCAACTAATTTGGGTGTTTTTTTACTTGAAGATGTTAAATAGTAAAGAAGTATTTATGCCTATTTATGAAAGAACATCACTGCAAATTAGTACAGACTAATTATGAAGTGTGAGAGGAGTGTCAACCTCCCTCTGCTTTCTGTCTTCACAATAATAAGAACAATGGCTTCAAGCATCCCTATAAGAAATGACCTATTCGCTACTTATCTGGTTTGGTTCCTGACTGAGAGCACAATACAAATAATAAACAGAGTCAGTGGCTGAATAGATGCTTCCAAATATAGAGATGTGCCTCATGGACACCAAATGAGCAATCCTTGAAGTTCAAGACTTTTGTCCTCATCTGTAACTATTATTCTTATCCTTTTCTAGAAGCACTTGGTCATAGTGCATATGGGAACGGCAGATTTGGTGGCATTATAATATGCAGAGTGTAATTTTAAGGTTGCATGTGTATTCCTCTGGAAAATAAGAAAAAAAATATTGATTCTTTATAGAGTTATTCACAGATTTGATGCTGCTAAATAAATACTAATGCTTTAAAAAAAATTGTTAATTAATGAAATCTGTTAAAATTAAGTGCTTTTAATACTGTGGTAATAATTATGGATTTAATGGATTAAGGTCTACCTCATTTCCTTATTTTAGAGAAAATATCTTGAACTGGCATAAAGAGGAATTGCATAGACTTTCCAGTACAAAAAGGAAGAGCACCCTTTGCGTGCTTTAGTAGAACCGTCTGTCATGGTATCCCAGATAAGAATCTCCTGTGCTAATTGGAATAAAGCTAAGGCATTTCATGACACTATGTGTCTGCCATACATAGGAAATCATACTAATTAGTAAAATCATTTCAGAAATCAAATTTGGCTGCTTACTTGAATGAACATCCTTATTTTTGATATTAAGAATTCTTACTTTTTAGTTGAGATATATTTCTTGGTGATACCTGTTTAAAATAAGCATGTTTATGGGGGTTAATAATCCCCTGCTGATAAGTAGATTGGTTCATATTAGAGTGCTAGCTGAAACTGGAGAATCCTGTGTTTAACTATCTCTTTGCTTCATGCTGAGAAGCTCCAATATCATTTTAATGACCTTACGGGGCTATAGAAGTATCTTACATAAATTGAATGCTTCTACTCTAAAGAAATACTTTATGATGTCCCTCAATTCCACAACCAAGACACCACAGCTGATGCTCAGGTTCCTGTAGTGGTCTTAAAGTAAACTTAACCTCCTCTATCACAGTCTTCACACATGGACTCTTAAACTGTTGTTGCTCAGTAATTACATTTTATAAAAAACAGTAAGGGTGATTGCATTAATCATAAAATTTTGCTAATGACACATTCTGTTTGAGTTAGGTAAGGAAATATCTATGATGAACCTTCAAAATCTCACTTGTGCTTTTGTTGCAGACCACTTATAGCAATTAGTAAAAACTCCACCTTAATTATATGTGATTGGTTTCTACTTAGTATCAAGATGAGGTCACACTGAAGAATCAATCTGAAAGTTGAGTTATTTTTCTTAGTGATACATCTAGCTAACAGTGTGTATGATTAAAATAAGTCTGTTATGTGCATGGGTACTGTAATTTTATCTTGAAGTTGTAAGAACTATATTTCATATTCAGGTTTTCATACGTTTATTTTCCCTCAAGGAAATTCTTAAGTGTTGTAATAGAAGTTACATCTCTAGCGTATATCATTGTCAAAGTCTACAGTTTGTTGTCAAGAGAATCACTAGAAATTCAAACTCAAAATTTGAAAGAGTCTTACCACATTTTTCTAATTCTACCAGGTACCATGCAATGCACTCCCTCATTCCTGAAGGAACAGAAATACGTGCTCCATCTAAAAATCTGGGCTTCACCAGTGTACTGGTCTTGGTGAAGCACTATGTTTATTTGTTTAACCAGATTGAAAGTCCTGATGTGAAAGCCGTGAGACATATGTGATCCTATAGTCTGGATTCTGTTGCGGCATCCTTTACAGTCTTTCTCTTAGGTGTAAGATTGGTATCTGCTCACCATTGTGAGTTTTTGCTTTTACCTTCTATAGGACATTGAAAAAGGTTCCTAATGTTAATGTCTATTAAGCTTGGTTTTCCATAATTCTAGTCATTCACATCTTTGCAGATGTGCTGAAGATAGTAAAGAGCCTGCTGTTTTCTGAAGGTCTCTGTGCTGGGTCTGTTACAAAAGTTAAAGATTTTAGTGTGAGAAAAACATTCCATTGCAAGCGTCTGTAAGATGTCTGTTTTTCCAGAATAGGATTACTTCTATGAACAGGTGTTTCTCTGTGTCTTTGAACTTTTCACAAGGGATATATGAACCATTAATTCTAAGTTCTTTGTTTTTAAAGAAGGAAGGCTAATGTTCCATCCAAAGTATGGAAATTGCATGTGTGATAAAATGTGTTTAACTTCAGGGAAAGGGAGTGAATAAGATTTCACCCTAAAGCCACAAATACTTTAGTGTAATTTTCAGCTCCTCTGGGATGAGAGCCAGGACACTGTCTCAGAAGATTAATGCACTAGACTCTTTAAAGACCCTGCCCCTATGGACTAGTCCACATGTTAGCAATACTTTTACAGATCAGTCTTTATTGTTGTGGAATTAAGCAGTGACTTTACTGCCTTTAATTGTGCTAACAGGTGTCATTTCTAGACAATAGGTTACTATTGGCATCTCTAGTTCTACAAGAAATAATTACTTGGACATTGAATCTTCTCTTTTTTTTTTACCTCCTTAAATTTTTGGTTGAGGGACTGAAATGAAGATACAGAGCAAAGCATTAAGTTGAACTTTGTAGAGGTGCCCTAATTCATATACAGCTCCGCTTCAAGATCCACATTCTCTTTTCCAGTTTAATTTTCCCTTTCACAAGCTGTAGTGGGTATTGATATTATTGAGGATAATAATTTCAGAAAAGCAGTTAAAGGGTGGAATGAAGCTTTGCAGTGGCAGTGAAAATGAGAGGGAGCAATATTGAAGTACAATTCTAGGAGCTATGTTATCTGCCAGTTTGGTAATGTTAAGATACCTTCTTATGGTTGGAGACAGACTGGTTACATATTTATTAAATGGCTTAACTTCTTGTGTCTCTATTTTATGAGATTTTTTTACAAATATATTGTGTTAATAATGCTATTGCTTTAATAATAAGTTTGAGTAAGTTCACATTTTTGCCTTTCATATTTTGAGATATTACATTTAATTCACACTGGAGGTGGGGAAAAGACCAGTAGTGGTAGACTTGTGAAAAGGAAATTAGGCATATAGAATTGATTGAGGATACTGGTTTTTTTAGTAGTTGCATATGAACAGACATTTTTATAATGCACACAAATCCTGTGATTTAAAAACATAGCTACTCACAGAATTAATGTGTAATCTGCACTAGATCAATAAATATGCATGCATCTGATTTCCTATCAGTCTTCATGTTTAAGAACAATGCATACATTTGCAGTTACAATCTGAATAAATGTGGTTGATAACAACTCGTCTTGTAATAAACCACACAGAACAACAAATCTAGTATGGTGATGGTGATTTTCGAAAGATTACTTATAAAGACAATGTTTCTCAAGAAATATTGTCCAGCAAAAATGATTCAACTGCAATTGAGATACCTCGTAAGAAACAACTCAACAAAAGTTTTATAAGATTAGCACAAGCTCCATATCTATTGACCGTCTACTTAAGAAACAAACAAGTACAAGGTAATAATGAACCAATTTTACACCAGTTTTAAAATATGATAACAACAAGGATGACATTTAGGGAACCTCTATAATTCACTTCTTATCTGAATAGTAAAGGAAAAAGAAACTACCTCCAGAAACCACCAACAAAGCTGTGATCTGTCCAGGAAATTTGACCTTTACCAGCTGCGTGTCAGCGTTTGTCCTCCCTTTGATATTTGACTTGGCAGTCTTCACACCGTCACTGCCTGTGTGAACAGGGAACACAAAGCCTGACAATAAGGTTTCCCAGTTTCCCCTAAGTGGTGTCCATCTTTTCTGAACTTGCCCCAGAGTTCATTTTCATTCCCTTGCCAACTTTGTCAAGCCGAAGAGCAGCAGCAGAAGCAGTACAGTGGTCTTCGATCTTTAAGACTGCAGATTGGCACTAATCAAACAATAACCAGCAAATTTACCTCATGTCTTTGTAACTGTCTTTATGATTTGCCAGCATATTTGTAAATTTAAAACTTAGGAGAGACTATAACCTGACTCCCTGAGACTCTGTAACTTCACTTCCAGGAGAGGATAATGTTCAGTACTAGCTGTTTTGGTTTTTTAACTTATCTTTGCTTACACCTGTATTCTGTGAGTTAATTGGTGAATGACAGTAGGAGTTAGATAGTTCAGTTTTCTGAAGGTCAGATTAATCACTATCATATCTGGAACTGTTATGTTTACATGACAAAAGCATACAGATACATTATCAAATCAAAGGTTCTGTATTTGCTCTTTCCAAATTTCCATATAGACTTGCCATTCTGCTTGTCAGGGTCCAGAGTCCACTAACAGGAACCCCCCGCCCTGCCCATGCCTGAGAACCCCATTGCAGCCCCTCAGAGCTATCAGCCCCTGCCCCAGCAACACCTCAGCAGGGCTGGTCTCCAGCTCCCCACAGCCCTGTCCTGCCTGGCCATGGGCCCCACAGAGCCATGTCCCTGTCCCCAGGGAGGTGCCTGATGCCCAGGGCTGGGGCTGCCCCAGTGCCTCCAGCTGCCCTGCTCCTGGCTGTGGGTGGGACAGGTCCTGGGTGCTAGGATGGCCCAGCCATCATCCACCTGGGGAACGCCCAGCACCTGACCCCAGGGAGCGGCCAGCCCCTGCGGTGCCCTCACACTGTTGCAAGTGTTGTTGTCAACAAAGGTCTCTAAGATGAATGTTTTTTCGTCACATCTTTAAACCCATGAGCCATCGCTCAGGCAAAAAAAAGGTTTCAAATTCCCAGCCAGTGCATACCTCATGCAATATTTTAAACATTAGATAAAGCCTCTGTCATTGCTTGCTACCCATTGCAAAGGAGTGCAGCCCAGTCTGCAGTCTTTGATTTAGGTCCCCAAGGAAGTCTTTTGTTTTCTTTTCACATAGTTTTGTCTTGTTTTTCTCTTGGTACACATTTCAGGAGTAAAGCATGAAATTTTTTATATTATTTGTGGTCATGATTACACTATTAAAGATTCTGTTACTCTCCCTTTTTCCTTAGCTGGGCCATAAAATTCTCAGTATTTCTGTTACGTAGTATTTCGAGAGCATGCTTGCAAGGTTTGCAAGGAAAAATTCAATTCCATCTGTAATATTGGGGAAGGTGTAAGAGTAGCAGATTTCCTGGAATTTAGTAAAGCACTTGCAGTCCCAGAAGCAGATATAGCCATCATGGGAGCAGTCCTAAGGGAAGAAGGTAGTTTAAATGAGGTTCTATACTCTCCCAAGCTGTTCTTTCAAGAAATACATTTTAGATCAATAGATTGCATCTAAAAGTGTTCGGGCAGAAAGTACAACAATCCTCTGTATGTCTAACCACCATGCAAGTTAGGCCTCACTTTACTTGAATGGAAGAGGAAAATAAAATGAGGGACTTGCCATCAAAGGCTGTTTCTTCCTGAGAAATCTCTCCTTATTTTGAGATTTTCTCAAGGTTTTTGTATTCAACATGAAATGGCAGGTACTGGTAACCCAATGCAGGTCCTTTCACTTGAGTGTGTTTCCCAAGTCTTGGTTTTAATCCATTTCAATAAAACATTAATATCATAGTGATATGGATTAATCTTCTGAGCCATAATGTTCTGTAAAAGTTACTGAATCACTGCAACAATATATGAGTATGTTTACTTTTATAATCCTTTGCCTTTACTTAAATACAGTAACCTTCTGTCCTGTAGAGAGGAAGCCTCCATTTTCAAAGTGGACATCTTTATGGTAAATAGCTTACTTCATACTTTGGAAGAAAAGAAAAAAAAAAAACCTGCTTTAAATTAGGAAAAGCAGACAAAACTCATCCTGTTGGTCTTTTACAGAACTTTGTACTCACATATAATGGCCCTTCTGGATATTTTTTTTTATAAGCCTCTGTTTTGTTAAATAAATTACATTTGGTTCAGCTGGGATACTATCGCCAAGTGATTCTCAGTGATGTTGACAATATATGTCAACAATTGCATCTTCTGAGTCTGAAAAAATTGACATAAAGTACTATATATTTTTTTTGGAAATTACTCCAAAAAATTTTGCTTCCAACCTCAAATTTGTGTAGTGCAGCATGTTCTACAAGAGTTTCAGAATGCTCTGGTAAAACAGCAGCTGAAAGGTATACTGAGGTAATAAAAATGATGCAATGCATTACAAAATGCTATAAGATGTATATGTAAATTATTTTGTGTAATCACTGCCATGACAAATGATTATAGATATATAATTTCTAATATAAAAGTCTTATCTGTCAACTATCAAAAAATGAAAGAAGCTAAAAAAAATGTTGGAAAAATACAATTTTTTCTGAACATTGTAGGCTACTGTTACACTAAATTATTGTTATTAATATAACATAGTTATACATTGAAGTACAGAGAACATTCATTTCCTATTCAAATGTAGATTTGTTTATTTTGAGACACCATCTCCTTGTTCAGCTAATATCTTAAGTCAGGAAACTAATAGTGAGTGCAATGTAATATGAAGTACATGTATAGTATAATTGAATTTGGCTTGTGTAATTGTTTTTAAAATACTGTTTCTTGACATAACTTTTGGATGTCATCATTCTTGTAAATTCTGTCTTTCCACTTCTCTTCAAGTAGAACCTTCTTTTTCCCTGATAGTGTGTCCATGATAAAGATTTTGCAAGTGGATTTTATTTTTTTTAATCTGGATTGCTGAGACAAATGAAGCAAATGTACATAAAATCAACAGCTGATAGTTTTAAAACGATTTGAAACATCCATTTCTGGAGTTGCTTCTTTTCAGAGAAGAGCAGATGCACAGTGAAATCTTAAAAAAATGCAAATTTAAACATACATGATTAGGCTGTGACTTTTTAGCATGGCTTGAAGAGAGGGTGATACATATTTACCATCCATGGGCTTCTCTCAGGATGTACTGTTCATTAAAGGTAAGAGACACAATTAATTTCTTGTTTCTCATAGCAGTGGTCTCCAGGGATAGTAATTTTTCACTGGCTTATATGTCAGATACCTATTACCACCTATCAACTGTGGAAACTAACACTGAAATAAATGCAACTGACTGTATTTGTCTTGATCAGCTGACCATACAAGAGCTGAAAGACCCACAGATATCTTTCATTTAGATGTGGTTTAATCTGACTTGGCAGGAATTTTGTCCACCTTTGAATTGAGACTCACTGGCAAGACTTTAGGAACACTCTACCCTCCGTGAACCTTAGTTGTGGGGAATCTACTGCATTCACTGCGTACTGCATTAGGCTGCTTGTCAAAATCTAGTAAGATTTTTTTCTTCTTGATTCATTTTCGATTAATAATACAACTAACAGCTGTTGCCAGATGACAGCCACAATGGTGCTGTGTTTTTAATATTTTCTTCTTTTGACTCTGAAGATCCTTTTTTTCTGACAGGAGTCCTCAGGGTGAATTTCAAGGCCTTGAAATTAAAAATGATTTATGTAGCTGCTGACACATATTCCTAGGCAGAAACAGAATAACAAATCAAAACCAAATGTCCTTTACATTTTCTCTCAAGTCAGCTATTTTACTTAAAAGATCCTAAATTATTAGTGAAAATTTCATTTTTACTAGGGCTGTACCACACAGGAAGAGTGTAAGAAGTAATAGGTAAAAAATAGGTAAACTCATGTTAGGTGCCAGGATTTTTTAATCTACCTCACCTTTTCACTGCATTACTCTGTATTTTTATCTATAGTTAAGAATTTTGCACCATTTTTTGTATGACACATAACTCCTCCCTGTAGAACATATAAACTGAAGTACTCATTGGCACAAACATATAGAGGGAAATATTTTTCTTATTACAGGAGTTAGGACTCAGAAGAATATCCAGCCAGACATTTTTTTTTGGTGCCTGCAGCTTTTGTGGTACTTTTAAAAGCCAGCCCATGACGTTGGCTGTGCTGCAAGCTGCCTGTGGCTCAAGAGGATATCGGAGCACCTACCTCTGTAGTGCCATAGTTAGCTGAACTCACTTTATACCTGGGGCCTTCCCCAGGGCTTGCTCAGTTTACTTGTACAGAAGGACACTCCAGCATATTCTAACCTGCTGGTGTCCCTGGCCCGCATATGTGCTTCCTGGCCTCAGGAGCAAGCCGGTGCTGAGGGCAGCTGTGCCCTCTCAGGATTGTCTGAGACTTGTGAAGGGAGCAGCCAGACTTCAAACTGGTGGCTCCCCTGCAGCTGTGGGCTGCTGTGGACGTGCTCTGCTCACAGACCCTGCCTGGTACCTAGTGAACAGAAGAATAGAAAAAGGCTTTGTTGGTATTTCTCTTTTCGACTCGTCAAAATTGAAATAGGCAGACCGGTTTAATGATCTTAAAGGTCTTTTCCAACCTCAGTGATTCTGTGATTCTGTGGTTCTGTTAGCATTTCCTTGTGCTGGCCATTTTCTTATAACACGGACACTGAAACACCCATACATCAAATGGCAAGGAAGTCTGTCTGAGGATCACCAGTACTCTCATTGGTAGCCAAAAGGGACTGCTCTCTGGCTGCAATCATCGTGGTGCCTGTGCGACATTGTAATATCATCTGGTTTCATAGAAAGTGCTTCTGATCTATCACTCCAAATCAGTTTCATATAGATTTAATTTTACAAGCACAGCAATATATACAACTGTGTTACTGTTCTGAGAGAATGACTTAGTGGACCATAGTAGACCATAGTGCAATATAATATGATGGCATTGCTACTTTTTCATTGTCCAGTGATGGGCTACTTCAGTGACTTAGAGATAAGGCAAGTCAGTTTTAGAAAATCTGATTAAACGCTGTTCATTTCAAAGAGATTTTCTTTTACTATTCAGTGAAATTTGTATTAGGCTTCTGAAGTCTAACCTTTCAATGCTGAATCAGACATTATTAAGACAACAGTACAGGACCTAACTGTACATTATTGTACTTACTTGAGGGTTTGTTTTCTTTGAGAAATGGTGAAAAATGACATTTTTCTTGTTTTTTGGAATCAAGATGAAATTGTCAATAATGTGTTTAGTAGGTATAAAGTTTCAATTAGGAAATAATGAAATGAGGCACCTCTGATTCAACATCAAACTTCTGATTTGCAAGAATCATGGTTCAGATTGGTAGTCACAATGTTTTTTAAAGTTTAGTGTAAGTTAAGGGATTCCTGTCTAGTGGAAAAACTTTTCCTGCTCAGCCGCCTGCCTCATTCCCCCCCAACAAAAAACACACAAACTCACTTGTATATGAGCAAAATGCATTTATCTTTGAAAAACAATTTCTACTGAAAATTTTCAACCAAACTTATCTTTTGTCTTTTGAATATATTGGTTTTGCTACTTGTCAGGTTAGACAATCCATTTCCATATATATTGATGTTCCATAATTCAGTAACTGTTTATGAAATAGTATGTAATAATCTTATTTTGCTCTTTTACTTGTTGGAAATGTGTGTGTAGTACTGAGAACACAAAATAAGAAGTAACATGTTAAAAGTCAGAAATTGTAATTGGCAGGTGGTAGGTTAGACTGCTGATAACTCTCTGAATTAATTATGTAGAGCACAAATACTAACTGGAAGAAAATATTAGCTTTCAGAAGTTTAGGGGTTTTTTTAATATATTCTGGGCAGAGCTGATAGCAATGCCTATAGTTAAGGCTGAGTAACTGTTTCCATTATAAGGCATATAGACTTTACTAGATTTTATTATTTAAGCTGAAATGATCTGTTATGTAACTGTTGTTACGTCTGGTGATTATGTTAGTTCAGCAGAAACAGTTTGTAAGGATATGACCAGGGAAGGAAATTATTTTTTAGTATTATTTTTCACATTTTGTAACCATTTCTGGTTTGAAGTGAGAGTGTGGCACCTGGGAGGAAGATATTTCTGGATCTAAAAAGACAGATTTTGTTTTCGTAGTAAGATTACATGAAGGTTTGACAGAGTTCTAAGCCTCTGAAGAACGACCATTTCCACGTGTCCAAAAAGCACTTTTAAAAAGATTGTCACTAGATTTCCTGAGTGGGTTCCAGCCATCTTAAACAGGGCTAAATATAAGTGCTAAGCCATTGTGCTGAAGCTGTGTAAGAGAGTTCTAACAGTACAGTGATTGTTGTCGCTTATTTGACCAGAAAGGAGGAAAATGTGCATCTCAGTTTTAGTTTTTTTACAGACGTTTAGTAATTTTGAGCTCCAGAGCCTTACTATTGAGCAGATCTACAAAAGGCTATTCTTGGAGGCGTTTATGGATAACACGACTGAGAAACTGCAGTAGGTCAGCTCTAGAAATCTTGGAGATAAATCTAAGCAATTGACAAACTCTGCCCAGTACGAACTTGCTGAAAGCATAAGATGCTCAACGGATCCTCTCCTGCCACGGTCAAAGAGAAAAAAAAAAACAGGAAGGACACTAGTTTAGATCACTTCTTTTTCTTTTTCTGAAATAACATCAAAATCTAAACTATTATTTAACCAGCTTTTGCTAGGATCTTCTATAATAATAGAACAGATAGATCAAAAGCAGATATCTGTGGAAAAAGTAGTTGTTTCCATGTAATACTTTGTAAGTCTATAGACTTATGTCTACAAGTCTGTATTATGCGCTCTTCATCTGCACATGATGAACTTCTGAATCACATTACACACTGCTTCCCCAGTCTCTATATTCCTGAAAAGATGAGGTGCAGCTGTCGTTGCATGCCAGCAAAACAAGCTAAATGATGCTGATGCCAAAATAGAAACTGTTCTTTCTGCTGTACCTTGATTTTGAAAGTATTTCTACTTTCTACACTTTGTTTGTCTGCAGTTAAATGAAATTAAGTTACCTATGTGTATCTGAACCAGAGCTGCATTTAGGCATTCAAGATAATTACTCTTTTTTTCAGTGTCAAAAAGAATGCTGCACTTAAGAAGGCACGCAGGACAATCTCATACAGAGATTAGGATCTTAAAACTTCTAAATAAATGTTTTAGTTTATAAAAAGAAATTTGCACTACATATGTAGAATAAATGCTTGAATTACTGGTATATTGTAGTATCTTGGATCCCAGTTTATAAACTTTCCTGTTTATATCTGCAGTCATTCTGTGCAATACAATATAATGCGATTATAATATCCACTATGAAATCTCTATCTGGAGCTGCTCTCTTGAATGAGATTGTGTGTTTACAATTATACTTAGCATGATAGAATAAATCAACAAATGCATTCAACAATGGCTCTGATTATTAGTAATACACCATAGCAGTTCATGACTTTCATAATCCAGACCTATTTGAACTGGTAGATGTAGTGTTTCCATTTTCTTATTGTTTGTGTATATTAATTTCTGCAACTCCAAGATAAAGCCTTGATCTTGTAAGCAGTTGTTTGAGTTCTTAGTTTTAATACTGGCCTGTGTCTACATTGGCTAATACCCTAATGTGTATGAAATGGATTAAGTTAATGCAACTGGATTATTTTAACTGTTGCAATCTGGAGTGTTACATGTGAACTCCTGCACTTCATATATGTACACAGTCCTGATGTCTTTCCAGGACAAGGAGAAAAATATTTTCTTGTACGTTAGACTTATGATTTTCTGCCTTCTTCATTATAATTAGAAGATGAAACACTATGCATGGGTTTATAAAATTAAGAAGCCATGAGGTAAAGCAGCATGAAAAAGCTATTTCAAAAGGATGGAACATTGGATATTACCAGTAACAGGATGACCATGTTAGAGAATAAAAAGGGGTTGGGGCAAATAGGAAGGTAGAAAAAACAAGTCATGTACTTTGTGGGAAAGTTAGGGAGCTATTATTTTCAAGGCTGCAAGAACAAAAACTATTTTGAATGTGATGTAGAAGAAAAATTAGAATTATCTCAGGGATGGATATGAATTGTGGATATTTCAGGTCTCTGCATTAAAAAAATGGGAATTTAAGAAACTGCGGAAGAAATTACTGCATTAGTCTAGGTAAGATAAAATGAAATAATGAAGGAAGGTCTTAGCTGAAGTAGAATTGAAGTATTTCATTATAATAGGTATAATTTGTCAGTCTGTGAGGCTGGAAGCACATTCCCTTAGGACTGTATTTACGTAAGCAATGCCTTTCTTTGAAATTTACGTTCTTTTTTTTTTTTTTAAACCATGTACCCTTACAAAAATCTTGCCTGTCAGATCTGGTACAAAAGAAAAAAGTCACTGGAGCTAAAAATTTTGTTGTCCCTGTTTCTGGGTTTGCTCACTTAGGGGCATGAAATGGGCTGTGGGTCATACCAAACATTCTGGTATCTTATTTTCTGACATACTCTTATTTTCTAATGACCAGAAGTACATTTAATACAGTAATACAGAGTCAAAATCCAAGCACTCCTTTTTCATTACTACTGTGTGAGTGGACACTGTTGTGTTGGTGGTGTAACATGGGTTGGCCCATGAAATCATCCATCATTTTAATGCAGACACTTACCTTCTGCGTTATTATTGACTATTCCAGTGCATTTTTTGTTGAGCAAGTTATGTCAATTCTCCCCTTTTCTGTTATTATTAATTCAAATGTTATATCCCCAGAATTGATCTTAATTAGACATGACATTCATTTGTCTATAATGTCTCTTTGGTGATGAACGCTTACATACTTTTTCAAATCTCAGAAATTCATTGAATGTTTCAGTATGGTTGGATGATTACATAAATTATATCTTAACCAGGTAGAGATTTCATCTGACATTTCAAAAACACACTGATTATTGATTTTTCGGAAAATATGTTTGCACATCATCATTCTCACCTACTATCAATTTTATGGGTTTTTTTGTGTCAAGTACAAAATGGTGTTATTATTCTTGCACTAAAAATAGTTGACTCGGTTTTCTTTTCACATGGACAAATAGGAAAAACCCCACACTACTAATAAAGCCAATGGAGTCATGCTAATATATCATAAACGGAGTCTGACTATTCTGATTTAATAATATTTGCTCTTAATTATTCATGGTACATATGTGCAAGTAAATCCCTGTGTCAGCTATCATCTTTATCATTCATGTTTTATGTTAATAGTAGGTCATTTCAGCTTAGGACTCTTCTTAATAAGACTAGTGAATGTCTGGTAGTCTTATAAATCTAATGACACCAATGAAAAACAATGAACAACTTGGATTTTCAGGGGGTTTTTTTTGTAGTTCAATATGGATATACCTGTGCCTTTAGCTTGCCACTTCATTAATTCTTATCTCACTAATGTAAATATGTAAATGTTGTTGTGTTTGAACTTTTGTTAAATTACCTTTGCATAATAGAGGATACATTTGATATTGATACCTGTAACATGATGAAAATCTTCCCCTCTGCTGTGGAGCACTTTGACCCTCAGTGATTTTGCCTGCTATCATTGCATGTTGATGAAGAAACCTCGTTATTTTGGGATGTGCATACAGGGTGGTGGGTGGGGAGGGGAGTGGAGGGGAGGGAGGAGTGTCATACAGACAAAACTGTAGTGTTAAATAGTAAGTATTGCACCAGTACAAATCAGAGCCAAATAAAACCTTCTCTCTCAGCCATGAACTCGCCTCACTTTTGAAATCCTATGCAAATATGAAATACAGAATTGTGGCTACAGGTATTTTCCAGAGAACTGCTCTTTCTCATGATGTTGGAGAGTGGAATAGCGCTTACCTTTTTTTGTTTTGTTTTTCTTTTGTTTCTTTTTTCTTTTATTTTCCTCCTTACTGTAGCAGATTCAGATGTTTTGTGTATGTAGACGAATCCGAGTACAGGAGGTGTATTCAGTGATTGGATCAGTGCCTCTGTGGCTCTTTGGTATTCCAGATGACATTACTGCAGTGTTACACCTTGGAAAATCCTCAAATCTTCTGAAAAATGCAGGTGCTCTCCTGTATGACAATTCCATGGTCATAATCTGTAAGCCATTCAAAGACAGGGGTTTGTTTGCCTACTTAGAATGTGGTGTTTGTATATTAAAAATGAAGTTATCTTCAGGTGCAGATGGAAAAAATAAAAAGTTTAAAATGTTACTTACGTCGACATTACTGACAACTTAGTACTAAACGCTTCCTTGGGAATTGCCATTTAAAGTGAAATTAGAGTTGAGAATAAATGTCTCTGCTTTTTTGGGGGAAGAGACTTGTAGTTTTGTTTTTGTTCTCTTGCCTGCCGCCCTCAGAAAAACAATTTAGTACTTTTATGGTTTGGAGGCAAAATTACTTCCTTTTAAAATAGTATATATTTCTATGGATGCCATTGGGCCACCAGAATGTAGTGGTTCAGAATATCAGTTCAGATTCCCATAGATATGTTAGCGTACTCTGCCGCCTCCCCAGTAATTATATGAATGGATGCATGCATGGTTTAGATTATTCTTTCCTTAACTAAGGTTTTTCTACCTTTTTTCCTGCCGTATTAGCAGGAAATGCATTTATGTGGCTCCAAATGAAGTTTACACTTTATTCTTAAATAAAGTGTATCTTCTGAAATATATGCAAGTATGTACATAGAGAGAGTAAAGCTGTGGTGGAAAGATAATATTAATTGTAAAAAATAATTTTTGAGGTAAAACTTTCCTTTTGACATAGAATATTTGCATTTTCAGTTCTCTTAAGGTCAATTTTGGATCCCAACCTCACTGTAGAGAAAATAACACTAATATCAAGAAAAATAAGTTACATATTGGTACACAGTTGTTTAAATTCTCCTTCCATTGAAAACAGTGGATATCTTGAATAATATAAAGTAAAATTACTATAGTTTAACTATTAAGAAATATAGAAAATTATGTAGAAAAGAAGCTGACTGATTATTTTTGTGCTGTTGTACTTGTTGGCCTGACTGCTTTGTCAACAGCAATCGAATATTATTTGTTCTGTCTTTGATTTAGCTACATTTTTGCTTAATTTTGAAAAATATCACTTGCAATTAATTCTAAAGGAAGGACTTAAATACTTTTTTCACTTTAATAGATTGTGCATTTCTGTTTAGCTCCTCAGAATTATATCAGCAGAGGGTGTAGGCATCAGTGAAACCGCAGGACATTGCAGCTGATCTTGAAAAAGATTAGTACTTTCAGTGTTGCTAATTTAGGGTTAAGAGAATAATTTGTTTATTTTGATTGATTGCCAGAATAGATAGGAAAAATTCATGTCAAACTGATATTTTGTTTTCAATAGCATCCTTCAGTGAAGACCAAACTGGAAAAAAAAATAAAAGATGACAAATATTTTTGTTCAATCATGTATTCAGAGCCAGTAAAAACAAAGTATGTAATTTTGCTGCATTCATAATAAAGAAGTTAAGAAACGGAAGACTAGATTTACAAAGTTGCCAGTAGAAAGATGCTGATTACAACATCCGTTTTATCTAATAGGCAAATATGTAGGAGATGGAGTTTGAGATGTTCTGTTGGTAGGGATGTTTGAGTCTATATTTCCTACATGAAGAATGCCATAGGCATGGCTAGATTATTAATGTTTAACTGCACTTTCTGTTTAAAAAAATGGAAGTAGTAAGATTATTTTGGCCAGAAATGAAGGAAAATTTTCTGCAGTGTAATATTTTGGTTTAGATAATATAAATTATTTTATTTTGATACTATCAGAAAGAAAATGGTAAACCCCATTTTGAAATGGATTTATCTAAAAGTTTGTTTACTAAAGTTTATTTGCTGTTTAACTTGACTTACCAGGATGAAGAAGCATGGCATTTTGAGGTTTCTTCATTTATAAGTCTTAATTTTATGTTTTTTGTTTGTTTTTTTAAATCTAAACCAAGTTCTTTTTCTTTGCACCAGGTTTTGGCTGCATTTCTTACAGACAATTACAGGCATCTGTATTTGTTCAAACACTTCATGAACACTGTTGCTTATTATTGTGAAAGCTTTGGTCTATTTCCATGCTAAAAATTGAGAAATTGTGATTATCTTTGATGTAGTAATCATATGTGCAATTTATGTGGCCATTTTGAATATATAGGTTCCAATATTGTTAGTGTTCTTTTAAGATCCTTTTATGTTGCCATATATAGGGCTTGCTTTCATATTTTTATACCTTCCTTATCTCAAGCTGTGCCAGTGTGGAGTGTCATGTGCCAAAAAAGGAAGGTGAGACACAGAATAGTCGAGTAGGAAACCTGTCCTCATTCCAGAACTTTTTATTATTATTATAGGGGTTATGTGCCATATTTTTTGTATTCAGAAAGAGCACCCAATCTTTTAATACTAATTAAATTGATAATATTTGCATTTAAAATGAAAAGTTTGATGGAAATGTTTTAAATTACTGAAAACAACACTGAAATGAGTGGTGATGTATTAATAATTTATTTGACACCACAATAATGATACAGCAAATTGGAAAACTTTTTTTTAAACGGAAATCAAAAAAGAAAAAAAAACCAAACATAACATGGAACAGCAGATTTACTTTTTTTTTTTTTTAAAGCCTTCCATCTGAAAATGCTCTTCTCTTTATTTGGGAACTATATTTGCTTTGTATCCTTAATGAAATTGTTTTCCAATTCATAACACTTGTCACTTTTCAGATTATTATTCCTTGAAAATATATTGGCAGATAAAATATTTCTTCTGAGAAGCTACCCTTTTCAGGTAGACCACATAAACCAAAACCAGACTTTTGGGGAAGTGGGAGCGTGAAATCCTCTGAAGGAAAAGGAATAAACTGTGGGCAAAGAAGGAGGCAGGGCACAGAGTATAAAGAATACTACAGAACAGAGGGAATTCCAAGGTTATTTCCATTCACATTACCTTTATAATGTTTTTAACATATACCACTGCAGAACTGCAGTTTGTTTACTCATTTGAATTAAATAGAGAACTCAAAATGCAAGGTACAAGAAAACAGTAATTCACATAGAGTTTTGTGAAATCAAGTGTTTTTGAGTTTGTGAAAGGATTAAACTCACGTGTTTAGGTAAGTGTGTAGTTTTATGGGGAGCTTTGCATTTGTAATGATTTCATACCTGCAGTACGGAGTCAGGGTTTTTGGTGGTTTATTGGTCGTCACAATGGTTAATTCCACAGGTACACAAATACTTTGTAATTGTGTGTTGTGGCTGTATGAAGGAAAACAGAGCCCAGGCTGTAAAACAAATGCATAATAACATAAACTCTTCTGTTACAAAAAAAAACAACAAAAACCCCAACCAAAAAAAAAAAAAAAAGGAAAAGGAAGAAACTCAACAAATACATCCAGAGAGAACACGTTGGGTGTCTTCCTTGGGAAAACAGAATTCTTGTTCACGGTAATGCCCAGATATTCAGCTGATGTGAATCAGCATAGCTACATCCATGTATGAATAAGCAGGCTCCCAATCTGATACGGCCGCCTCTCAGAACTGGTGAGGCAAAGGGAATAAATGAGATCGGCAATTTTGGAGTAAAACCGCCGTTTTACGGCCTGTTTAAGAAGTACTGACAATATTTTAAAAGCATAATAGAGGCTGCTATCTTTTACCCTGATGAAGAACTACAACACTTGAAATCATCATAAACTAGTGTTTATTCTTTATAATACAGTCATAAGCTGACATATTCAATTTGCAATATTTCTTAACTTCAGTCATTAACCCATTTTCTGGACTGCAGAATGAGAGGAATCCAAAGATTTTGCTGCATGAAAAGATGGAATGCTGCTTTAAGTTATGCTTTTAGTTGTTCCTAGTATCAAAGGGAAATGACTTTAAGAAAACATGATTTTGAAAATCGAGTCCTTAATAATAGGATTTTACTGTAGTAATTCGTGTAAACAGAAAGGAGGAGGGAGTACAATTTATTTATTTTTCTCTGATTTAAAATCCTTTCAAACCCTGACTTTCACTTCCAGACAAATTAATTTGTTTGACTAAAATGATTCCTGTCTTGAGTTGATTATTGACAGAGTGAAGACTTAAATACAAATGAACAAAATGAGCTAATCCATTTAACAAAACTCATACCTCTTTGCTGTGTTTAAGTCCTGTATAATAACCCTGCTGTGTTTATTGTAATTTTGTGCTGCGTTTTTATTCTCAACTACTCCTGCACCAGCTGCTGCTACTTCTGGACAGCAGTGTTCCTGGGTTATCGTTTCACAAGTAGTAGCTGCCCAAGGGAAATGGTTAGATCAAATCAGATGTACAGATTGTCCTCTGTTTCTAGTATTCTTTCCTTTGTTTCCCTGCGTGTGATATATAAATCTTCAGTTGCTGTCTCTTCATGTGTGTGTTCCTTAAGCTCATCGCCTGTTAGTATTATTTACATTGCTGTAAAACATCACAGTATTTTGGATTCCTGAGTGAACATAATTCAAAATCTATGCAACTCTTACCTTGGGCACAAGTTGCCATCCTCTCTTAGAACTGAACTTTCCTTTCAGACCTAAACCTGTATTTTATTAGATATATTTTATTTGATTTTACTTGAATGAAGACATGAATAATTCATTCTTGATTGAGAATATGGAAAATAGAAAATCCACATTAATTCTAATAAACAGTATTGAACAAAGATGTCTTAAGAAATCAGGGTATAATGAAAGCCTTCTGGGTCAGAGTAGTCTCTCTTACAAGTTTCATCAGTTGTCCTCAGTTCTAATGGTGTTGGATTTGGTGAATAATAGTTCGGTGTTTATCTTATCTTACATTTTATTACTCAGAAGAGCTTACTGTCATCTACTGACTTGGAGATTGCACTTAAGACTCCTTTGTCTTTGACAAAAATACCGAATAATCATACAAATAAAACTACAAACATAACTTGATGTAGCAATCCTACTTTTCCTGCAACAAATGCATTACCTTTCTGATTCTGTAAACCTTCAATATGTCTTCCTGCAGTTCTCAGTCAATAGGTCGAAGAATGTCAGCCTCTCTAGTCCCTCCTCGTAAAGCACCTGCACCAAACAATCAATTTACTTGTTCATTTCTGTGCCTTACTTAATTCTTCTTGGACATTAAGACATGTGTTCTTCCACTCTAAGGCCAGAACTTCTCTAAGGAGTCAAGATATGGGCACATTAAGTTTTAATGAGTGGCACGATGTCATCCTCTGTCCTATTCTTAATACCTTTTCCAATGTGCCCAGCATTTTGTTGGATTTTGTAGTTGTCATTATTCCTGTGATCTAGAACTGCCAGCAATAACTGAAACCTTTGTTTGCCTTATTTGTAACTGCCAGTTATGCATAGGTAAGGTTTAGGTAATTCTTCCCTAGTGTATTACTTTACATTTCTGTACACTAAAGCTCATCTTTCACCTTTCTGGCCCATTTTTTGAGCTCCTTATAGAATTTCTTGCTGGTGTTGGTGTTGTAGGTGGTTTGAGTTGTCTTTCTGATATTTACTGTTATTGTGCTGATTATGTCCCTCTTGGCCTTTTCAGAGGCACAATAAATGATAGCTGTTTCTTCCTTGTGACTTGCATCAGACTGAACAGGGTACTTTTCTGTATCTGTCAGCTTTCTTCCCACTCCTAATTTAAATACTTTTCTGTGACCTTTCTAGTTTTCAGTGCCAACAGCCTGGATCCATTATTGTTAAAGTGTAGCCTGGCAGTTCTGTCCAAGTTTCTCCTGTTTTGAAAGGTTCCCTGGTTCCTGCTTTGCCAAAATTCTTCCTCTCTACACTATAGTCTCATCCATTTCAGGTTTTATATATGAACTTGGCAATTTTCCATGGTGATCCTGAACTTCAGTCTCCTGCCCCTGCAGGCATGAATCAACCACCAGCGCATCATTACTGCACTTTTCTACATCACTGATAGCAACATGAAGTATGCCTACTGAGTCCTTCCCTGCACTTTTCAGCTCTGTAGACATATTAGACCTATGTAACCTTTACACCTAGCAGACAAGTTAATCTATGTCCTCTCAGATGTCATAAATTTAATTACCTATGTGTCTAATAGTTAAATCTTGCCACTGCCACCACCTGCCTGTCTCTTTCCATTCTTGAAGTTCCTATGTGTGATGGGAGTGTTCTTGGAGCATCCTGCAAGAGGGCACAGCAATTTCAGCGTCAGGGCAGGTCTCAACCAATGGATTAGATCCCTTTTTCTCAGCTAGGTGCCCTCCTTTGCTGAGACTCCTGTACTCTGTGGCAAGAACTTTTGTCCGCTGCTGCTGTGGAAGAGAAGTTGTTCTACAGTAATTGCTTTAGACCTCAGCTATTGACATTTCAGATTTTCTTAGCTGTTCCAGGGAGGTAGAATAGTAAAAGAGGTGTTGTCAAGTAATTATGGTTGTGGTGGTGGGTCTTTTTTATGATCTGCTTGCAGTACATTAATAAGAATTTATCAGTGGACTGAAGAAATTGTATGATCACTACTGAATATTGTGTGGTCACTACTTAATATTGACAAAGTGGATAATGGTGGAGAGGATGGAAATTGACACAGAGTGATCTGGATTCCTTGAGAAATTTACATCGGCTAAGTTACCACTGAATGCAAAGACTAGAGCATCACATTCATATTTTAGATGACCTAATATTTGTTACTAACTTTTATACTCTATCAGTTACTGGTACCTAGTTAACCTCATTAGTGAGGTTGGAATTCATCTGTTCAAATACGCCTTTCTGAGTCTGTGCTAGTCAACCTCAAATCCTTTCATGGTTTGTTGAGGGAAGTGGGAATTTCTGTGACTTCTTATTTCATTGAAATGTCTAAAGCATCCTAGAAGTATCTAGTTCTCATAGTTAGTTAGAAGGAAAATCTAGAGAACCAGCTCAAGCTTACTTATTGCAGGTATTTAAAGTTAAATCAGATGAGCGCACAGATGCCCAGTTAATATGGCAAGGGGAATTACCATTGGCTTTAGAATGCACTGGTCCATGCCTTGTTTGGGTAGCAGGTGTATTTTTACTTGGCTAACAGATGTAGAAGAAATTCAAACCCTGTTTATGAAGAAAATCTTGGGGATAGACGTTAGCCCACAATCCTGTACTTTTTCCTGTAGTAGTCTCTAATGACCTTTGTTTTTTTTATTTTTTTGGGGGGGCTGTTGTGTTTGTTTGTTGGGTTTTTTAAACATTAAATGTATTGTTTACTTTTTACTTGATCTCAAGGAAGGAATGAGTAACACTGATCTCCATCCTGCTGCTGTTAATAAATTCTGCTTTAGCAAATGAAGCTCATAGTTTCTTTTTTTCTGTGGCTTTTCTAGAACTGTACAGCTCAACTTTCTTCAGTTTTACAAATTTTACATGACCTAGATGATAACCAAATTAAACAATTTAATTTAATAATTTAGCTATCAGAGCTGCTTGCCTTTTCCACATTTGCTTGTTTTACTTAGGAGAGTGTCATCTTTTGAAAGTCTTTAGAAAATGCCCATTAGCAATGCCAAGGGAAAAAAAGTTTGAAAGCCTAAAATCTGTTCTGTTTCATGCCCAAATGAATGCATCAGTGGAACATCCGAATCCTTAAAAACATAAGTCTTTCAGCATAGCTTACATTTTTTGCTCTAAATCACTTTCTTCTCTACTCTTCTAGAAAGCTTTTGTCTTCTGAAATTGTGTTGCTTATGTATGTCCACCTATTTAAATAGACCCTTCTGTGTCTGTGGTAGTCAGTCTTGATTCCTTTTAAGTTTTGTTGAGGGAAATGGGTACTTCTGTCCCTTTTCATCTCATCGGAAAGTCTACAGCATCCTAGAATTATGTAGTTCTCTTCATTGGTTGAAAAGATATTTTATTGGTTAGAGCGGTATGACTTACATATGTGAATGAGAACATAGAAGTCACCTCTTATTACATCTGTATAAATATTTTCCAAGATGCTATATTTTATTAATAAAATTTTAAGCTGAAGGTTATTTTTTAAAACAAAAATAAATATTATCAGTACTGTGTATAATACAGTTTGAAGAACATTCATATCGTAGAAATTTAGAATATAATGGTGATTGAAGGATAGCTAGGACACTGCTGGAAGTGATACACAGGAACATTTCCCCTACCAAAATCTTTCATTAATTTGCTATAAGACACATGATACAATCTTTCTTCTTCATTTGACCTTAGTGTATCCTCAGCCTGAGTATTTTGTCAGGTTCTTGGTACTCAAAAAAAATGATACAGACTGTTTGGAAGGAGCCAGAAAAGCTAGCCAGAGTGATAAGGACTTTGGGAAAAAAAATTATGAAATGTTGAAACCATTGTCCTTGTTTCATCAGCAGGAAAAAAGTGATAGGGAAAACAAATAATAAGAGTCCTCAACTGTCCAAATAAGGACTGTAGCAAAATGAAAAAAATTGTTTTCTGTGTCTGTTGCAGATGGAAGTGTTAATTAATTTAGATTGCCAGATTTAATATAATGCCATCCTTTATTTAAATTTTAAATAAACAAAAAAACCCAAACCAACCAAACAAAAAACAACAACAACAACAACAACAAACAAACACCTCCCCGCCCAATACCTTAGGTTTTACAAGGAAAAAAAAAAATCCTAACAACCGAACAGTTACATACTGGAATAGTTTATCCAAGAAGGTTTGAAACCTCTTGCCATTGGAGGTTCTAATATCATGTTAAATAACATCTGGTAAGAATGCTTGATGTGAGGTTCTTGAATTTGCACATGCAGACGTGGGACCTTACAGGTGTGTGGCGATGTGTGGAGAGTTAGCAAGGGGGGGAGCGAGCAAGGGAGAAGGAGGGAGAGGACTGGAGTGTGAGGCTGGAACTGGGAAGACCGAGATTCCTGACAGGGCTGCTACCAGCACGGAAGGCAAACCTTCATCTGCTCTGTTAGTCCAAGCTCAGTGATGCTAGTGGGGGAACTGCAGAGCAAACCAGCTAGTGCCTGGAGAATAAAGGAGTAGCTGAGAAGCACTGTGCTACAAATGTGAGGAATACAACAGCCGCAATGGGAAAATTATGAATAGAGCTGATGTATATATGTCTTGTACGGAAAGGGGCAGGCTCTTTAACAGCAGTGTTTTCAACTGACATTTGGGTAAACGTGTTTACATTTATCACTGAATATGACAGTAATGGCAACATGAATAGAAAAGCAAGACTAAGAGCAAAGTTCATGAAGAAATTACAGGGTAACATTTTAAAATTCTAAAAGAAATCACTGACAGTAGAATAGCAACAGTATTAATGAAATACATCAATTCAACAAGTACATTATTTGTTTTATGCAGTTTGCACAAGCTTCATTGATAGAGGTGCTTTTTTCAGTAACAAAACAACACATGAAATGGCAGCATTAGAAATGAGAAACAGGCTACTCGTGTGTAATGCCACACTGTGTAACATAGCTCCTCCAGGCTTATCTGAGCTGTCATAAGGAATGCATAGACTAGTTATTGTGAATAAACGTTTCAACCGTTCACAGTATGAGTGATGTCATTGAACAGTGGGATTTTTTTAAGATTTGCAAAAGCCCAGGTTTTTTACTGCATAGACTCTGAAGCCCATCTGCCTGCAGTGTTACACACCTTACTATATTGATACTAGCAGTAAAGGTAAGATGCGAGGGAAAAGCTGAGATCATTTATGTCTCTATAGACTGCATTTTTATTTCAGTTCTACAGTATGGCTGCATAAATATTTGGATAGATGGCTTCTAAGAAAAATCAGTTTATTCTATTAATAGGCATTTTAAAAATAGTTCATAAATCTATGTTTCAGCTTACTCAGTAATGCTTTGTGTTCACTGTAATAAAATAATTTTCCATCAGCATGGTGGAAAAAGGAAAGATCCATCAAGTACTCTTTCACCATGAGATTGTCAATTTGCTGATTATCTACTAGAGAAAAGACCTTCATTAGCAAAAAGAATAGGACCAGTAAGCTGCACCGTCCTTTTCAGCTTATGTATCTAAGATGTATGTATTTGCCAGTAATAACAACATAAAAGCAAAGAAGAACCTGGTATTTTAATGTCTGAGTTGTTGCTCCTTTACATTGAAGGAGAGCATTTAGTTTCAGATTTATTGCCTAATTTTTCAAGTGGACATCCCTGTGTGTAAAGAATTCATTCCTGGCCATGAATGTGTCAAGTAGTCAGTTCTTAAAAAGATTGAGCCTCAAATGTCTTGGAAGAGTGTTTTATTAAGATAAAGTTTCTCACTATATCACTCCATATCTTATCCTAGCTTAGAAAATTAAAGGAAAAAAAATGAAAACAAAAACAAAAAAAAAACCTGAGGGGCATTAGTTCTCTGTAAACAAGAAGATCAACACAGTACAGTGCTTGTCTACCCAAGAAACAGCCTGACATAAATGTGACTTGCACGCTATTTGTGCTAAGAATAGAGTTGCTGGCAACTGTTGATGTGGGTAGCATCCACTTTGTATTTAAGCAATCAATCACATAGACTTTTCATATCCCTTCTATTGCATACCTGCAGATGTTCACACAGAAAGCACAAAAGAATAAAGGATTTTAATCCTATTATAGTTTTTCACAGGTACCATTTCACACTTCCATGCTTAGGTAAAGGTTTATGGAGGGTAATTCTTAAAAGTATCAAAAGGAAGAAAAAAAAGTATGTTGAGGCTTGTGTATATGTATATATGTCAAGAATAGATACAGTGGCTCTAAATAGAAAGCAATGTAATTAGAGGACTTGCATGCGAGAGTGATTGGTACTAAAGTGAATGAACAGAGCATTATTTGTTTTACTGCTTATCTCAGAATAATGAACACAATTTTTGACAGAATATAAAAATCCAACAAAAAAGTCGTAGCAGTATTTCCTTCCTCCCTGTTCCACTGCAGCAAAAATCCTTTATATAAATATTCACTACTGCAGAGAAACCAAATGTACCCTTGGAGCTTGGGAATACTGTGTGTCATTCAGAAGCATCCTTTTCTGGCAGACACCTGAAGTTGTATCCAAGCTCTTTTAGCTAGGAAGATGGTTACAGTCATATGGGGCCTCTGGGATAGAAGGAAGGAGAATGAAGGGGGAATTAAAGACTTCCATAAACCATTGCTTATTTTTGAAGTGAGCCAAAAATGGCCCACTTACACTTCCTTTGGATACTGTCTTTTTTTTTCCCCCGTGACATTTTTTAAGACTATCTAATATTGCCAGCATTTTTAATTTGTGTTTTGGCTCTGAAGATATTCCATGACTGGGATGGTAATGTACCATCTGCACAGGGGGAAACTACACCAAATGCACAAATGACGTATTCAAAATGAAGATTATACAAAGGCTCCTGAAATCCGCTGTCCTTTCTGTGTTTTTCTATCTGCTAAACTTGCAGCTATTTGGATTCTATGTATTTTTGAGCCATACCAGGATATTTAGATGTGAAATACCTTTGTTGTTCATAGTTTAGATAATGCAGGTGAGGTAGTGGTCCTTTTAAAAATAGTCAGTGAAAGGTGGACTGGTTTACTCCCTTATTCAATAATGAAATTATGCTTTGAATTTAAACATAAAAAACGTGAGTGGATCATACATTAAAGCTAGCCCCAAGTGGAGTACTTGGAGGCCCAGGAGGAGAAATGGATCTTAATTCTATCCCTAGCCCTGACTATCAAAATGAGAATGAAGTGGTATTTCTTTCTGTTTATTTGAGATAGTGTGAAGGTTGAAAAACATCAGCCATGCAACCTGTCAATGACAATCTCAGAAGTGTTACAATATAGACTGATTTCAGGAAAATGGCTTCTGGCAAGAAAGAAAAATGTGGGCCCTGTTAGGAGGAAAGGAAGGCAAAGAATTCAGTGCTCAGATTTCTTATTTTTCCTGGGAATGTAGTGCTCGTCTGCACAGTGTAAACAAGAAATCAGTGTCATAGACAAGTTATCACACAAGGAAAGCTTATGTAAAGTGGGCTTTGCAGCATTTTATATGCATCAGCAAAGCTGCATTTGGTTCATGCAGTTTTCAGTCAAGGATCTTCTGCTGAAAATTGCCAGCTTTAAACTCCAGGTGTTCATTCAAGTTAGTGAATGCTATCTTAGATCATTGGGCTGACTGAAATGGTGAATGAAAGCAAGGTATTCTTTATGATTGTCAGTACTTACATTGTGAAGAATTACAGCTAAAAATGAACTGCTGGATTTTCATTCAGAAGCAGGTGAGAAACAAAGCCCTCTGACAAAATTGAAAGATGAATAGAAGTACCTTGATGTTCAGAAAGAATTTATGTCTAAGCATCTGACACAAACCTACAGTGAGAGACCAATAATACAGCAGGAAAAGAACTTTCCTGCATTTTAGCCTTTTTTTTTTCCTCCCCCCAGACATAATACCAATCCTCTTCCACTTAACTTTGAAAAATACTATTTTTCCAAACTGACAGAGGAAAGGCAGAAAGGTTTGTTGTTAGAATGTGGTCTGGACTGTGAAACTTGGATGCATGGTCAGGTGAATTTTGGTAAAGTGCTATGAAGAAGGAATCAGACATCTACTTGATAGGAAGATGATTACTCACATTTGGGAAACCAAAACAGAGATACTGAATATGGTGTTGAAATATCTGTGCAGGTTTGTTTACTTGAAAAGACACTGTGTGGATTGAGTTTCTCTTTAAATCCATTTAGAGGCAAGGTCAATTCCACTGTTTAAATTATATGAAGCACTAACGCATCTGGGGAAAGTTACTTTACATAGAAATTACATCTCAGTTAATATTCCTTTCTAAGTTCTGCAGCCAGAATTTCAATTACACCTTCGTTTGTCCTAGCAAGCGATTCAGAATCTTTTTGAAATGCTTGCAGAAGAAAAGTGACCTGTTCCCTTACACTGTGAACATGTAGAGAAAGGGTCAATTTACCTACATTCTAATCCTAAATGGAAGAAGAAATTGCTTTTCGGAAGATCTGGTGTAATTTGTTGCAGGCTGCCTGTTATGGCAGCACTTTCTGAAGATGATAGAAGATACTAATTGATTTTGTAGTTCAGTGACACTAGGATAAGTGATTCAATCACGTAGCTTGGCTTTGAGACTTGTTTTCATTTTTCTTCTTTTTGATTTGAAAGGTTTATATCAAATACGTAGGAGGCACTTGATGGGAGAAACATGCCATGCAACAGATAATTAGTGTGATGAATGTATGAGCCAGTGTCTGCCTTTGGTTAACTTACTGAATTTTAGAGTAAGTGCATTAGTGCCCTAGGAGGAAAAGCAGAGTGTAGATGAGAGAGGGAGAGAAAAGCAAATAAAAATGTTCTTCCATGTAAAGGGTTAGTTGGAAACTAGCACTTAGGCATTATAAAATGAAAACCAGTTTGTTTTCTGAGCAGTGTTTGTGTAAGCATTGTTTATCAACCAGTAGCTGATATCGCATATTATCCAAATGATACACGTAATAACTCATAAAAGATCCGATACCTGTTTAAGATGTTATATACTCTGTAAAAAAATACCGATTTTTCTTGCCCAGGAATTCAGTCCCAGCAACTTGTGGCCTAGTGGAGAATGAATAAAGTCACTACATCGGCAGCTTTTCCCTTCTCTTCTTTTCTCTCACAAACGTGCGCTGTTAACTACACTGTGCTGAGGGCAGTGCTGTGACCTGAGCCTTGGGGAAGCAGGGGTGGCTGATTTCTAGCTGATTTTAAAGAACATCTTCTCTTGCTGTGTGTTATGACATTTAGCCAATACGTACAGCCCCTTCATCCCTGCCCCTATATTGAAAGGAAAAACAATGTATTCTGTAGATATAGTTTTCATAAGAGAGATCGTGGGGAAAAAACCCACTAATTTCCTTGTTAGTGTTCCTCTAGATTCTAATAAATACTGGGAGGCAATCACCATTAAAAGAAAAAAGAAAAAAAAAATTCCTGACAGTTCCTACCAACTGCACATATGTTAGCAAGGAAAGTTAAAATAAAGCCAAATGTTGCTGAAACTAGTCATTATATAATGGAATAATCAAGATAAGATGGCTTTGCAAATCTGTTTCCTCCCACTTCAAACCTGTACATGGGTTAATTTCCACAGACTGTATTTAAGTTGAACAGAGAATAGTCTTTTTCTGCATTTGTAATGCACTTCATGGCCAGTTTTGCAATAAGCTTATGTAGTCCTTGAATTTTTATTTTGTTTCATTCATTGCAGGCTTATATAGTTCTAGGTCTATGCACTTACACTGGGTTTATTCCTGATATAGTCACTGAGAAGAGTATTGCATAAAATTTGCTTTTAACTCTGTCTTGGACCTCTGGCTTTAAAGTGTATTTGATATCAAAGACGGTAATAGGATCTAGCTGCAAAACTAAAGATCTGGTTATATATTAATATTTCTCCAATATTTCATGTTCCAATGTGTCTGCTATTTTACCTCATCTGTAGTCAGAAAAATACTTTTTTATTAACAACTCATCCCTACTGCTTTACTGAAAAGTTTAAAAGCTAAGCAAAACTGGCAATCAGGACGCTTCAGTGTCAGATAAGGCTTATTGAAAAATACTGTGGTCGGTAAGGAAAATGATTATAATTGTAAGATGAGGAAAGGTGAGTGGAAATGGAAGTGACAGGAGTGATAAATCTAAGCAAATGTGGCAGCTCAGATAAAATCACCTGTTTTAAAGTAGGAAGTTTAGCTATGATCTGTAAAGAGCAAGTTTATATAAGCATAGTCACTTCTCAGGACAAGACTCAAGAAGGAAGTCTGACAGATAGCTAGGAGCTATGCTATAAAAGGCTTTTAACAGAAAATAACTTTAACAATATAAAGTTAATCTACCACCTTCTAGGCAGCCAACCTGAAAGACAGGAATGATGATTGAACAGTTTTTCAAGCCGGCATGCTATATTCTGTGCTAGCTATAAAAACTACTGTAAAGCTGCCAACAGTCACCTCCGGCAGGAGATTGCAATACTCAAGCATTTTATTTACACACATGCATGTTTTTCTCACAAAGTCATCAGCATACAAAAATAAGAATTTTGTGACTGAAAATAATCCCCCTCGTGCTTTTGAATACATAGTTTTCCATGACATCTGACCACGATTCTGTTAGAAAATATATTCTTGTTGAAAAAGCCTAGATATCTGAAATGCAAACACTTCATACAGATGAGTCAGTTTTATTTTTTAAAAAGGTATTTGAAATAAATATTATTTGTATAAGCGGGAATTAATCTCAAAATAAAAGAATTTAGCATTACTAAAATAAACATCTTCAATATTGGTGATCTTTACAATCTTTTTTCATAAAGATTCCTGAGGTTGTTTTACATTCATCCTGACTGTGAATGGAGAAACATTTTGCTATTTCAAACTTCTATGGACAAAGAAAAATATTTCCAAAATATATTTGAGGTATGTCAGAAATAATGTCAGGAGTCTTAGTCAAACACTATTTTACGTATCCGTGTCATGTCCATTGAGGAATACTATCAGTAACTGAAGTACTGATAAGGAATAAGTAACTGCAAATTATACTATGTTTCACAGCTTTCAACATATCTAACTAATATCATCATGCAAACAAACTTTCATAGTTGAGAACAAATTTGAAGGTTTTAAGAGAAAGGGAGGTTGAATCTCCTTCATGTCTGGGGGCACACTTTAGTTTTTCTGCTGAACAAAACATAATGAAATTTGACAGGAAAGAAGACTACTCCATTTCACTTTTGCGGTTATGGTTTAAGGAACAGGAATTAATATCTTATTTTCTAAAGAAGAGCTATGGTCATAGTTGTGAAAAGCTACTGAGAAATGTAGCATGTTTCTCATGCTGTTCAAATGCTAAACAAGTTAGAGATCATATCTGAAACTAGCAACAGCTCCTGTTTGAAAGAATAAAATCCAGAACTATGTGGCACCAAAGGAAGATATATTTTAGCCAAAAAGTGAGATTTGTAACTGACCATTATCAACAGAAACCTATGGCTTAAATATTATATATTTAAGTCATATATCATATGGGTTGTTTCTCAGCAGATTGTAAATACATTATAGTAATGTGATGCACAACTTATATACATTTACGTCAAAGATGAACATGAAACTTTACTGGTTAAGGTGGTCCTTTACCTTTAATATATTGCCAGGAATTTTATTGCAGCACATACTATATAAAGCATAAGACTGTGCATTTCAGGATGTCATGATTTTTAAGCTTTACAGTATTCCCTAGAAATAAGCCATTATTTTTTGAAACATTTTACAGATGCATTGTTAGGGATAGACAAGTCCTTGCACCTGTATAATGCCAATTCAATGTACAACGTCTCTGCCTGTCTGACTTTGTTTCCTACTTTTTTACTCCTTAACTCAGACATTTTGAATACATTTCTTCAAATTTATTCATCAGGCATTTTATCTTTCCTGATTTCATGTAAGATAATACATGAAATCAGGAAAGATAACATGCCAGACAAATTATATGTGAACCTACAAATTAAAAACTGCTTACTTAGTAGGAGTAGTCAGTCTGAACAAAATGAGCAACTTCACTGCTTATTTTAGTTTTCAGAGATTTGTACAGTGTTTTACATTTTCTCAACCCAGTCAATGTACAATTGTAATTAAAAATATTGTGACTGAAGTGTTTTCACTTTTAAGATGGGTGGTATCAACTTGCCAGTTCAGAGCACAAACTGCCGTGGAGAAGGGAGATATTTTGTCCTGTATGTTGAAACAAATTGCAGTTCCTTTGCTTCTTTCCTACAATAAGTATATAATCTTTTCTTTGGATAATACAGAATACTTGCAAACTGGACAGAATTCATCTACTGGGTGTGGGGGAGTATGCTGAAATTGTAACCAGAGTCTGTTGTGGTTCAAGATTTTCTGTGTGATTTAAACATGAGGCTTAGGAAAAATAGTAAAATGATGTGATGGATGCAGGACAAGCTTAGGAACTGCAGCACTGAACTGACACCCAACTCTTCTTTTGTAGCACTGTTTAGCTGTGCTTTTTCTAAATAGTACAGAATTTAATAAAACAGAAATATCCATGGAATCATTGAATCATAGAATCATTTAGGTTGGAAAAGACCTTTAAGATCATTAAGTCAAACCATTAACCTAACACTGCCAAAACCATCACTAAACCATGTCCCTAAGTGCCACATCTACGCTTCTTTTAAGTACCTCCAGGGATGGTGACTCAACTACCTCCCTAGGCAGCTTCTTCCAGTGCCTGTTAGCCCTTTCTGTGTGGAAATTTTTCCTAATATCCAATCTAAACCTCCCCTGGTGCAACTTGAGGCCGTTTCCTCTTGTCCTATTGCTTGTTACTTGGGAGAAGAGACCAGCTCCCACCTCACTACAACCTCCTTTCAGGTAATTGCAGAAAGCAATAAGGCTAAACAACCCCAGTTCCCTCAGCCGCTCCTCATAAGACTTGTGCTCTAGACCCTTCACCAGCTTCATTGCCCTTCTCTGGACACACTCCAGCACCCCAGTGTCTTTGTTGTAGTGAGGGGCCCAAAACTGAACACAGTATTCCAGGGGGGGCCTCACCAGTGCTGAGTATAGGGGGATCATTTCTTTGCTAGTCCTGCTGGCCACACTATTTCTGATGTAAGCCAGGGTTCTATTGGCCTTCCTGGCCACCTGGGCACACTGATGGCTCATATTCAGCCAACTGTCAACTGACATCCCCAGGTCCTTTTCTGCTGGGCAGCGGAAACCATAGTACCAAAAAAGGGTGTTACAGCTACAGTCATTCAAAACAACTTATTTTTTTTACATTTGCACATTGGAGGGATTGTTTTGGAATTTGCAAACTAGGGCTTCTGCATAACATTTTCCATATTTCAGTTGCTGTGGTATCTGTTGCAAAATAATGATTATGACATTTTAGACATGAATTATGGAAGTCATGAAACAAATGATTGTCATTTCTAGTTGAGTTCCCTATTCATTTATACATGTAAACATAGTCATATGGTTTATACCAGAGAAACCATGTCATTTAGCTTTGAAAAATGTGGTGACTCCTCCTTCCCTTCCCTCCAGAATTCCTTGCTGAAGTCAGTTTACTTAATTAGAATTTGGTTTCATTCTTTTGGCTCTGCAAATACTCTGTTATTGTGGGGCAATAATATCCCAGCTGCACAGGAGAGATATACACTATACACAAACATTGCATTCAAGTAGAGGATTATAAGTGATGACTGAAAACCCATTATCCTTGCAGCATTTTGCCATTTGACAGGTTTGCACCTGCATGTACTTGTTTGAATTATCCCTGCATTATTATCAACATCTCAGTCTTTTAGGTGGGGAATGCACTTAATGGTCTGGAAAATTATTTCAGTGTTTCTCAACAGCTGTATGTGAGAATGTGGTGTGTGGTACAGTTAACACTTGTCGGTTAACACCACTGAGAAAAGGGTGGAATGTAGTTATAGCTGGCACACTGCAAAATAAGATATCAAATTAGCCTTTCTTCTCATTAAATCATTAAAAAAAAGAGGATAGTACTATCCTACAATAGCATGTTTGTGCATAAATTTCTTATTAAGATATTTTTCTTAAACTTTGTTTCTGATTATAAATGAAGTAACTGAATCTCTGTTTAATTAAAAAATAATGAATAAATAAATAAATAAACTTAAACAAAAAATCTATTTATAGTCATTGGTATGTATTCTGGCCCATCTGTTTCTCACTAAAAGTCATTGTTATGGAAAATAGAACAAGAAGCAATGAATTTGTACTATTAACTAGAAAGATTCAGGCTAGTCTTTAAGGAAAATTGTGATGGGATTGTTAAAGGACTGGAATAGATTGCCTGCTTAAGAAATGCCAACTTTCTTAATGGATGCCTTTAAAATGTGTTAGACAAATGTGTCAATAATTCATCAAATATAGTTTACCCTTCCTTAGAACAGGAAGACTTGTTTCTCTGTGGTACTTTAACTTTATACTTGGGCAGATCCATTTATGGCATTAAGACTTGGTGTTTGAAACTGATACTCTTGTAGATTGTATTCACGCAGAGATTTAAGAATAATTCAGGCTGGTAAATGTGCTGGAGTGGAGATGATAGAGACTATACTATTTTCATTTCTGCCTCAGTGGTTTTCATGGTGGAATACTCCTTATCTCATAGGAAAAGTGAAACCTTTTTTTTTTTTTTTTTCTGGAAAATGTATTCTGTTTCTTTAAAAAATTTGAAATTCAGACTTTTCTGTTTTTAAAATCTGTTACATAGGAGACAAAAGATAGCCCAGAGCTGTTGAGGTGACTGAACATGTATTCCTAGGATTAGCCTAGCCTGGAATGAACGTGCTTGCTCCTGAGCTGTCTTTGGATGAATGGGCTGAATGGATTGCTGGGAAAAGTAGGTAAAGAACCAAACATAGAAACACTAGGAGACAGTAAAAACAGAGTTCACTCAGTGGAGGAAGGGATCTCATGTTTCCATCTAACATTTCCAGAAATACATATTCATCTGGGTCAGACATCTACATATACAAACTGTAGTTGCTCTGGACATGGTCAGTAAGTTCATTACTTTCAGGATGCACCAAACTATGGAACATGTAAAGACTTAATTTACAGTGGAAGGTCTCTTTGCTCCCTGAATGCGTGAAACTGGCTGTGTAGATACTTATTTTCTGTGTAGTACATCCGTAGTAAATCCAAAGAGTGATGTATGGGGCATCCCATTGGAAACATCAGCTGGTTAGATTTGTTGTCTATCTGGAAAGCACGCAGAATTCTTAAAGCCTGTCTGGATAAAATTTCAGACAGGTATGCTGAACATACCTGGAAAAAAAACAGGATGGATGGCAGCCCTGATTAGAAATCTGTTCCTTTTTTTTCTAAGTTTTTGGTTTAGTCTTGCAGCATTGTTTTCAATGTAAATTTCTTATTTACATTAATTTGAAAAATGTCTTCCTTTCATGACCCTTCTTTCCACAAGTCAAAAGCAGGGAGGAAGGAATTGAACATAGGCACACACACACATACATACACAGTGTGAAAGGAGCATGGAATATCCTTCTTGTATTTTCTTTCCTTCTTCCTTTTTTTGGATGAGTCCTTCTTTTTGGATGAGTTATTAATAACTTTTGCATTATATGCTGTACTCAGTATTCCTGTTGCTCAAAGAGGCTCATTGTACTAAGCTCACTGTATTGTTTGTAAGCAGGGAAGTGGGAACATCACCATGCTGCAAAATAAGATAGGTAACCACAGAAGAAAACAAACAAGAAAAAGTGGTCCTTTTAACAATGCAGAAATATTCACAGTTGTTGACCTGGTGCAGTGTTTAAATAATCTAAATATGAGTTCTTACATGAAGAAAAATCTATACTAAAGTATTGCAGAATATTTCAGTGGATTTCTTGAGAGGCACTGTGTTCCTGAATAAGCTGTTCACAGGTGACCCTCTATTATTTAGAATTGCTCAGAGTAAAGCTGAAGGACATTGAAAGTTGGTGGAAATTCTTAAGCATTTGCATAAGCACTTCTAGAATATCAGACGGCATCATTTCACTGGTACTGTCCATTAAAATATATGCATAATATAACAATGTATTGTTTTGTTTTCCATTTTGCACCATTAAAAACAGATTATATTTCCTGCAGAGAAAGTGTAGCCTTAATAATGAGGCACAAGTCAAAAAACTGTTGCATAGCTTTCAGACTTAAGGTTATAATTGCAGGTCTGGCAGTTTTTTAAAAAAAATATATACTGAAAGAAAAAGAATACAGAAGTTGCTGACACACTTCTATGATACAAATTTTCTGAAGTCCCTTTCCAAAGGAATAGATTGTATCTGTATGGAGGAGTTGTCAAGCAGGTCTCAGTTTGCCTTCAGTTTTCAAGTGTGCAGTGTTTGCATTTTATGCTATTTAGTGCCTGCACTGCTATACCAAGCCTTGTCAGACAGTGCGACTACCACAGTCGTTGACATTTTTCCTAACCATTTCAGCAATTAGTTCTGAAGACTTCTTAAAATAAAATTATGTTAAAAGCATCTTTACATTACCATCCTTGTTGTATTATCTAAATTATTTGTTGTATTTCATGTTGGGTGTTCTCTTTTGATGTCCAGTTGTTGGGAATTGTGCTTGTTCTCCAAGTACACACTGAGAAATTATAAGATTGGCATGCTTTTGCATAAGGAGTTAGTGTTTAATATCAGAGACTACAGTGGTCCTTCCATGGAGAGCAATCTTCAGGGGCAGGTAATCCTCACATTATAAAGTTCTGCATTGGCAATAGCTAGACAACCAGAACGTTGTTGTCAGGAGATGTAAGGCTGGAAATACCTTAATGGGAAGATGCACTAGGGCTCTGAAACATTTCTGAAAGCAAAACTGGAAGTTTGGGCTGGTGGTTGCAGAGGAGTACTGGTAGAATAGTTTGTGTGTGTAACTTTGCTTTGGAAACTGATAGCCACGCATCCACAGGTAATTAGGAAATGTTCTTTTACTTCAGATTTGAGTCCTCCATAGCACAACATGGAGAAACATGACTCCAGTCTGTGGATCATTGTTCATGGAAGGACTAAAATAAAGCTCTGGAATTCAGCCTTTAAGATACTATATGCAGATCAAGAAAAAATTAAATTCTTTTTTGAAGTTTGAGAGAAGGTTAATTTCTTCATATATTTTCTTACTGTTCGCTCAGTATGTCCCTTTGAATATTGCACTCAGTAAATTCAGTAAACAGATCTATAATTACCGAGATGCTCTTTGTGACATTATAGAATATAGATTTAATTCATAAATCCCAGGTGCTGACAAGTCAGTCTTTTTTTATGCCTTTTTAATAACAATAGTCTTACAACAGAAAATCAAAAATTCCATTTTTACAGATTTATGAGAATTTATGATGCTTGTGCAGGACTGTCATACACAGGCGTGCCTTCAGTCCTTTGCTAGAAACAGCTTTTAAAAAGGAACACTTATGTGGAATTGGGATGACTTTAAAAAAGGTTCCTTCTGTGTTAGATATGTAAAGCTCAAATAAACAGTGAGAACTTGTAAAATGCATAGAGCTACAACCACAGATTTTGCAAGGGATGACATTGTGTGTCTCTGGACTCTAAAGTGTAGCACTTCTCCTGAAATCAAGATGTAATGGTATTCTGTGTATGAACTGCAGTAGTCATACTCTGAGCACCACCTTTCTAGAACTTGAAAATACAAAGAGAGAATAGCTATGGGTCAAAGGGCTTGCTCTGGAGTCAGCTGGCCAGGGCTGCTTTCTAATCTTCGCATCATGACTGTACTGCACATAAATATTAGAAGGAGCTCTGGCCCAGAATCACGTGCAGCAATTAGTCTGTTCATCTAGTGCTCTGTGAAGCAGTAGGTGTGTGCCATGGGCGTCCGTTAAGGCCCCAGGACAGGGGGGTCCCAGTTTATGATTCTGACTTAGCACTGATGGGGAAGATGGACTAACTGCCAAATGATAGGCCACCACTGGTCTGTTTGGACTGTAATCCTAAATGTACTGCTAACCATTTTGTCATTACTATTTATGCAGTCATAAATTGTCAATAGTTAATGTGTGGTAACATTATCCAAGATATGACCTAATAAATAATGGAACTCCTGTCTCTCCCCTTTTCTACTGTAGGGTTTAGCAAAGCTAATCACTTTCCCCTGTTTTACACAGCAAGACTGAATCTTTAAACATGTAATTTGTATTCTTCTGAAAATCACTTTTTTAGATACAAGAAACTAATGGTGAAGTCAATATTTTGAAATATCGTTGCCCAGTGTTAGGTGCGATTTCTCAGGGATAACTGGGCACGCTTAATTGCAGGACATATTTTTAAATTACTATTGTCAGGCATGTATGTTTCAAAATTACACCTTTTATCTATATTGTCTTGCTATTACATAAAGAAAATTATTTTGCAATGTTTTTTGGTTTTTGTTTTTTCAGAATGAGACCAAAAATAGAAGATTTAATGCTTTGAGGGAGCTTTTAGAAACTTTTAATATCTTGTTCTTGAAAAGAAAAATTAATTTGTTCAAAGCACAACGATGTGTCCTTTGCAAACTATATATGTGTAAACCATTAAATTATCTTAAGATTCTGAGGATATATGTGTCATTGTCCATTTGATAAATGACATCTTTTTAAAAGGGTAATAAAAGTCTGTTCTCCAGTCTTTCTGTAAATGGCTTCTGCAACACAATCCATAAAAAACTCTAAGTGATATTCTATTACTGTAATGGATCACCATGTGAAAATTTTATGCATGTCAAAATATGTTTTTAAAGGTTTACTGTTCAGACTCCTAACAATTAGAATTCAACTTTTTACTAAATCTTTGAAAGTATTAAAAAGAATTTATTGGGGTAGTATATCCTCTGAGGTCAAGCTGGCAATTGTCCTATATACAGAAGAATGTTCCTCACTAAAAGTGAGTTTTACAAGTGTACACAAGTTCTAATCAAATTGAAGAAGATAACGATGACATAAATGGGCAACCTCTACTGATGCTAAAGCAGCTACTATGCACCATTGCCACTTTCTGGTCAATTATATTTTGGAAGTTATGTTTTCTAACATAACCAGCAGAGCTACTCAAATACAGCAGAAAATAGCCATATCATTTATTTAAATACGAAATACCTTAAAATACACATGCTGCATTTTAATTTTTGCTTTCCTGAGAGTTACAATAACTAAGTTTTGCAAATAACTATACTAGCTCCAGGAAATACATTGTTTTTTGTAGGCATTTCCTGACTTAGACCTATTTAATTGTCCATGTTTTGGTTAATTTACAAGAGCTGATCTTTAGAGAGTCAAAATTTTCTTTCAGTTACGCTCCCACTGTTGATTTACTTACAGCTTATGTCAGAAGATGCAGTTCCAAATTTCTCCACCAGAGTTTCATTAGCAGAAATACATTGCTTATAAAGTCTCTTTCTATAATTATTGCTTGTGGTATATTGGAGCACCACATTATGCCTGTAGCAGATAACACTTTTATGCTGGGCTTTCTCCAGTAAGACAAGAGAGTAGAAGACTCTGGACAGTCTAAAATGTAAACATGAAAGAAAATGTGGATTGGAAGCAGAAGTAGAGAGATTTGAATTGAATTGCCTGTTCCTAAGAGGAAGCAAATGGCCCACATAGGCATGCAGTCTGTGTTTCCTATTCCAGATCTTAACACACAGATTCACAAATGTATAATTTATTTTTCAGGTGTGATTTTAGAAACATTATGATATAAAAAAATGTAATTATTGACCAGATTCTTAGGAGCTGTAGCAGCAACGTTGCTTATATAAGACAGTCTTCCCTGATTCAAGCTTCCCTTACAATTAACACCTGCAGAGTGAAAACTCATCAACCAGATTGACAACTTAGCCCTAATCATGGTAAGAAGCTTTTTGCCTAAAAATAAAAGATAAGATTCTTTACCAATGTAAATCAGCATAGCTTCATTATCTTTATTTGGAGTATGTGGATTTATACCAGATCCAAATCACCAATGTAAGCTCCTGCTCACCTTCATCACATATATACTTAAAGAAGATCTTAAGAAGAATGGACAAGAAAAACACTTGACAGTTCCAAACATGGCAAGCCGTAATTGCTGCATTTTCTGCACAGGAAAAGCTCCTGTCCACTCTGATTAGGATTCCCTATGGCTGGCCTGATACCAGGGTTTTTTATAGGTTCTCGCCTGGTACATGAGATGAAATGCTCTTTTTCTATTTACATATCAGTTACCATATATGTAGGTACATGTAAATTGCTTTAGGTATCCTGTTTCTTATTACCTCAGGTCATTCTGGAGATTTGGAAAACTGAACTACACATACAGAGAAATGCTTGCTGTTGTAGATTAAATTTAGAGGAAAAACTTCCTCTACAGGCATATACAAAGAAAACACCAGGAAAATAATAAGTTTCTGTGCTTCATTTGGTTTAAGAAAAATGGTGAAAGAAATTCAGAGTGAAAACGAGTATACTGCTTTGAATCTTTGTTTTATCTTGTCATAATAATTAGAAATTAAGGACTTTTATATAGCCTGTGAGGTAGTGTTCAAGAAGAATTAACAATAATTTGGCCTTGTGATAGGTAGTTAAGCAAAGTGAGGAATTGGGTTTTAAATAGGCAGCCTACTTCCTTATGCACTTTTAAAAGCACTCTTACTCCTCCTAAACTTTAGCAGAAGAGTGAATCATATTTTTTTATTTGTCATTCATATTCAAAAGGTACACTCATAGTCTAATTTAAGGTCAACCATGTTAAGGAAGGCAGCCTTGCTTGGTTTTATCAAAAGTTTATGTTTTAGTGATCATTTCACAGCTTCATTTGGATAGGTTTGAATGAACCTTCACACCATTAGTTAGAACATACATTTGGTAAACAACCATTGTCTCTTTGTACCAAATTGTAAATCAGCGTAATCCTATTATCTTTTGTCTATGTTATCCTACTATGATTTTTTAATATGAAATCAAGAACATAGAAATAATTTTAAAAAATTTTATCTCTTTTAGAAAGAAGAGAGGGTACTGAAGTCCACTTTTTTTATTCATTCCAGGTCCACATAAACCAAGTATTTGCAATTGATAGAACCCTAGAGAAAGGAAGAAGCTCTATAACACTGCTGTTGGTCTGTTTTAACACCCTGTGTAGATCACAAATTAATTATCCACACAAGTAAACTCATGAAAAATATTTTTAGGAAAACCTTATTTAAAAAAGCTAGGTGGAATTTTGCAAGCATTTTTATTTCTTTTTTTTACATTTTACATTTTTGCAATATTTCTATCTGTAAAAAATCTGTAGTTCAACTCTTCATCTTTGGTCATACAGTTTTTCAACATTTTCTTTCAATAATATCCTAAAATATTTTGGCATGTCATTCCAGTCAGTAAAAAATTCCCTGTGGAAATTTTGTAGATTTAAACAGCTAATGATGATTCAGTGCAGGTTTGAAATATTACAGTATGTTATGCTGCCAATGCATAACCAAATTGTAGAAAAGTTTGAGACACTTGAAAGATCCCAGTTACACAGGCTTACTTAGTCTTTAATCAAATTTGTGTGTTTTAGTTTATCTAAACTGCGCTTGACTGCATTCATACATTTGTTGTGCAACTATATAAATATTGTGTTCATCAGATCAGAAGAGGTCATGTAGATTACTGTAGTTTATTAAGCTGGTTGCTGATTGATCAAGGAAATCAAGTTTTAAGTTGATAGGTTTCCTTATTTTCTCAATAAAAATTGGAAACCCGAAGGTACAAAACAAAGTCTATTCTAGCATTTTTCTATGATTGTAGATGAGAATGATGGCTACGAAGAGGAAAAGGAAAGCGGATCTGTTGATTTTATTTTTTTTTTCCTTTTTTTAAAGTACCCAATGTAGAATCTTGTAATAAAAGGTGTATAAAATTGTGACACTTGTGACTTGGTTCATAAGCTTGTGTAACTTTCCTCACTGTGGGTGGGATCTGGGTTTCCCAAGGCTGATGACAAAATGTAGGTGGAGTTATTCCTAATTAAGTCTTGCTCCAGTAAGATCTTTTAAGAGTCATGCCTTGAATTTTCAAATGTGAGCTTAGTCTAAATTCAGAATAGTTTCAAATGCAGGCAAGCTTCAGTTTCAAATCAAGAAGCATTCAATACTAATAACGTCCAAGCAGAGTCTGACCACCTTGCAGAATAAGGTATTCAGTCAAATCAAACAAAGAAACAACTTTATAAAATTGTGTCCTGTTATGCAGTGGTCGCATTTTATGTTCTGTGTGACCTTACTGTGATGCTTTTTAATTTATCGTAGTGTGAGGGTGCCTCTTTTCAAAAAGCTACACCACTTCACTAATTTAGTAGTCATTTTCTTGATAGCAGTGCATCTGTAACAACAGAACAACGCAGACTTCTGTTTTCAGCCAACTGTAAGATTTATTGTACCTCTAGGTAGAGAGTTATCTTTTTTCTGACTAGATCAATATCTAACACTCAGGTCAATAAATCCTGATTGAATCTCAACAGAAGTCAATAGCTACCTATTATGTCACCTAATAGACAAAGGTTTTGTGTGTATTGGGTCTAAGAAAGAAAATAACATTTTTGAACGCGTATGTCAGAAGTTTTATTACAGGATTTCTTTAAATTTTATCTATGTAACATCATCTTTTTTGTGTGCGTCAGACAGTTATGAAAACGGTGGTACACTTAATGCTGCCACAGACACATTTTCAGCATTCAAAAATATCTATTTGTGATCTACTGTGGTTCCTTAGTCAGTATTCCGTTTACCCAGAGTGCACTTAGACACTTTTTCTCCTATACAGAATTTGAACTAACACTTTTCATTGTGAGAATAGATCAGGATTTTGTTGCAAGTCCTAAGCATTTAATGAATTTATAGATTTTTGTTGGTTAAAATGTTTTTTTTTCCAGAAAATATTACAATAATATTTTGTTTCTAGGATTTTTCATTCAAAGATCTGCAAGGAAACCAATTAAGTATGTTTTTAAGGGAGTTGTTGTAACATATATACATATATATATGTACACTCTAATGTACTAAACCTAGCACTAAAACAACTTCCAAAATGAAGAATTTTTGCTCATGGCATTTTACTGATTGTTGCATTTAATGGTTTTGCTTTGAACAGACATTAGCTTGCATAGTCACTATCATAACACGTCAAGCAGAAATAGCTTCATTGTAATTCAAGTACCTAGATGTCACGGTTTCAGCTGGTATAGTTCTATGTTTTGGGTTTAGCATGGGCTGCTAGTAAGAAAGTTAGCTCTATCCCAACTGAGGCCGCAACACTAGGATACCTGAAAAAAGTGTTTCACATTTCCATATTGACACCAGTGTCATTGTATTTCATTTGCACTTTACAAAAAAGAATACGTAAATACTAAGTAAGGTTGCACTCATAACAATCACTTATAAAGTATGCTATACTGCTATAAGGTCCTTAACGTGTTACGCATGGGTCAACAATGCACTGTGGCGAAGTGGAATGCTCATGGGTATGTAATGAGTAAGTATCACTGCGGGAAAAGAACACAACCACTATGTAAATACTTGGTCTGTTGGCTAAGCAAGCTTTCTTACTAATAGATAATCTGAATTATATCTCTACACCCTATCTGCCAGTTGTAATTAAATTAGTCAGCACAGGAAATTTTGTCCAGATGGAGAATCTTTCCAAGATTGTATGTTGCATTCAGTTTTTTAATTAGCTGGACACCATTTTGACCCTATTTGGAAGTTTTTTTGTCATGCCTATAATCATTGTCTCTCTTATCAAGATGATCTGCTTTGAAAAGGAACCACAATATTATTCAACATGATGGGTAACTGTGTTAATTATCTCCAATTATTTGGATACGTTATCATGAGCTTATTAAAGACAAAAAGTTAAATTTAATTTGCATGAAAGTCCAATTTAAGAATAGTAGATGAGAAATATGAAGTCGTCTGTGGCTTCATCTTTATTTTCTTTACATTATGAAGGAAATAATAAGGAGTTTTGGATTATGAGTGAAATATTAGCACCTTTAACCTTCAGATGTCTATTATTTTGTCATTTACATTCAAACTATAGATTAAATACATTTTTATGTAAACTGGAAGGTAAGTGACATTACAAGATGCAGGGTTTGATACTGGCAGTCAACAGTATTTCTATTTTAAGAGAGAGGTATTTCCAAGCTCATGAATATAAGTAGTTTTCAGATAGTTTTAAGCTCTTTCTTGTCAAATGGGATTTCCTTTGAGAAGATTCCTGTATTTAATTCCCATCTGTTATGTTCAGGGGTTACTGAATGCATCCCCTTTTTACTTAATTGTTTTGTTCATCCCGTGTCATAAGGTTGTTACTTCTCACCAAGGATTAAATACACCTATAAGACGTTTATATATGAAGAAATCACACTTAATGAGTAATTTCCTCCCTTCCAGTATTCTTTGCCCTTGCCTTATGTTCAAACTCACATTGTTTGCTTGGTCCCTTTGCTTGCCTGACAAATAATCTGTTACAGAGAAGTCTTCAATAGCTAAACAGCATTAAATTACCTGTTACTCATGTATATCTGTATCTAGGTATGTTTCATAGCTATATTCAACTTTAATACTTCAGTACTTTAAGTATTTCATTATACAACTAGCAGTCGCTTGTTACCAGCTTTGAGCAAACTTTTTTTTTTTTCTCTCCTCATAATTTGGGTACAGATTCTTCTTTGTTTTTTAAATACATTTTAAAATGAATTGTCAAAAAAAAAAATTTCAACACAGCAGTAGCATCATACTTCTGCAGGCTTGCCTGCTACATTAACAGGAACACATCAGGGTTTGACCACTGTATTATTCAAGTTGGAGAATCTGATGACTTAGTCCTGTTTGCTCCTAGCCATATGTTTCTTCAGAACTATAGAAATGCCCCTAATTCAGATTCCATTCCAAGGAAATCACATGAGTCAGTGCAAACCTGCTGAAGTGTTTTCTGTTATAAATTGAATTATTTCATGATGCACACTTATGCAGAGAACTAATATATAGTGGCATGTTGCTACTAGACACAAGAATATTTTTATTCAAGTCAAAGTCTGTCTTTAAGGCTTACTTCTGCTCCTCCCTACCTCATCTCCAACAGTTTTGTGTAGGAAAAAAAAAATCTTCAATAATGGAGCAGCAATTTTAGGAGAGGTCAAAACCACTCAGATAGCGGGTTTGCTTGAAAGAATGTTTAACTCTGTTTTTCCGTCTGAAAATTCATAGGAACTTACGTGGCATTTCTACTTCAGAAGAAACAACTTGCATGTTTTCAGGACATAACATATTGATAAACAATTTCTGCAAATGGAGGAATTGGCCCCTTTGTAAACTCTTTTCAGAATCTACAAATAAAAAAAAATAGCAGAATTTTCCTATTTTTCACCCTGAAATGTTGACTCTTCTAAAAACAGAATTAGAATAATGGAGAACTATATTTATTATCCCATCCCAAAACTAGGAAGGGTGATAGATTCTCCGCGAATAAAGAAGTGGATAAGGAGATCTGCAGAATGTAAATGTGTGTCAGTTTTCTGAAAGCCCAAACAAAAAGAAATCTGTAACAAGAGGCTGGCAAATTTCAGTAAAATGAAAAAAAAAGAAAAATAGAGAAGCTGAGAAAAAATTTAGCCAGTAAAAAAATAGAAATAGCAATGATGCCTTTCAATGTGTTTTTCTGGAAAATAGGTCATGGTAAGGAAACCTGATTTCTTTAGTTTATGAAATGGCAACTTATATTGAAAAAGATAACTGCCATGTCACCTGCCATTCTAGTTGAATACAGAGCAATAAATAGTAGCAACAAAGCACATATTAAACGACTATGAACTGGCTACCTGGGAGATAGCAAAAAGTTGTCACCAAGGCAGAGTCATCATGAAAGGAAGGAGATTCCACCAGGGCTCTACAGAGATCAGTGTAAGACCAAGTCTATTCAGCTTCTTTCTGTGTGTATTAAAAGTAAACATAAGACTACTGCTGATAAAATTTTTGGATCACACAAAAATGGCAGAATGATGAATAAAGATGAGAACAGCACATTCTGTCAAAATAACCCAGATTGTTCGATAACCTGTGCTACTCTAATGCAATAAATGCAAATTTCTGCAATTACACCTGAGGAGGGTGGGACTGTATCCAAGAGAACCATAACTATGTAAACTAAGGGTAAAGCAGCTCAAAATGAGTTCCCAAAACAGTAATGAGCCAAAGAAGGCCCGCTACAACCCTTAAATAGATCCTTTATCTATTGTAAAAGATTAGGAAAGTTAAATTTACATCAGAGGTTCATACTGGGGCAGGAGATACCATTGTTGAAATATCAATATTAATTTCATTTGTCAGTATTTTTAAAAATTTTTGGAAAGCTGAAAAGAGCAAATAACACTATAACGTATGAGCAGGAGAAAAGGCTTTACAGTGAAAAGTTTTTTGCTATTTAGTTTATCAGAAAGGTTGGCTTCATGAGAATATAGCAGTACCATTAAAAGGAGAAATATTTGGAACCAATTGTCTGAAAGAGGGTAACAGGAGTCAATGGTTTGAAATTGAAAGTGCACACTACTAAATAAAGAGCAGACCTTTGACTTTATGATTAATGACTGGAATATTCAGTCAAGGAAATAGGTAATATTTTCTACCTTTTGATCACTTCAGTTCAAAATTGTATGCTTTCAGAAGGATGTGCTCTAGCCAAAAATCAAACTGCTAGGTTCAGTATAGTGCTAGTTCAGTTAATGGTCTGAGTTCTACGGGAGGTCTGGTGGTCCCATCTGGCTTTGAACAATGAATTCATTAGATAAAAAATTCACTATTAAGCTTGAGTATCTTAGGTTTTTGAAAGAATTTATTTTGACTGTGTGTGTATAAGGTTGCATAAACTATACTAAAAATCTAAAATATGCTTTGATTTTGTTACAAGGTGAGGACTGTTGCTTAAAAAGAGTCTAAATTTTGAAGACTTGAATGATCACGAACACTGTACGTAATTAAATGTTAAGTAATGTAATGTGCTTGGAAAAAAATATTGTTTTTTTAAATAGAAAAAGAAACAGCCAAGTGTCTGGCTTCCAGTGACTGTGCTGCCCAACTCTCGGGCTACCAAGTGGTGGCTGCCCCCCACTGACTTCTTTTAGAGAATGTGAAAATATTTTTGGAAGCTGGAGACCACTTGTTTTCTTATAGCCCAGCTCATGCCTGTTTTGTGGAGATGGTTATGTAAGCTGGTTTCCTTTGACTNTCTCGTCAGGCAAAAGAGTACATGTTTCGAAATATCTTCTTATCAACTCTACCAAAACTATGCAAGTGAAGCTAAGAAAGATGCAAGTAAAGCTTTTGTGTATCACAGTAAGGCCTTAGTCAAGGATTGCCGGGGATTTAACTCTTTCAGACTAGAAAATATTTGAAGAACTGATGCTGTATGTCTTGCTGGACCCAACTTAATCCAGTGACTCTGGATTTTACTTTATCATTACTATGACAGAAGCACGTCATTCTGTTCCATTTCCACTGTCTTTCTGTTAAAATATATTTCCATCCTGTCTGTACTACAATCTAACAGCTATTTTACTCGCCACGATTAACTCTTCTCTGCTACTTTTAAACACAGAAAAAAGTATTTATACACAGTACTCCAAGTTGCAGCCATACAGCCTGCCAGCCTACATACTGGAGTTGTGCATATAAACTCAGGTTTATGGTCCCACCTGCACAGAGGTCCTCAGACAACAGAACCGTGTCTACACAGCTCAAAAGAACAAATGAGAAGACATCTCTACCTTTATAGCCATATAAAGCCACACTGGACTTAGGTTTGTTAGAAGAGTTTGGGTTGTGATTAGATAATGATACCTACACCAAAAAAAAGTCAATTTTGTGTAAATGTTTAATTTTCTGAAAGGTTTGATGCAGATGTCTGGACCAAAGTGAGAAGTTGATGTTTACAGGAATGACAACAATCACGGTGAAATAAAACAACAATCCACTGCCACTACATCCAGAAAATACCTCTTCCATAGCATAGTGATTTGGAAGTAGCAGCAATCTGAAGACAATGGGACAAGTACAACACTTCAGTGGAAAAACATCCCTGATAATAGTGTGCTACTGATTAAACGAGCCTACAAGAGGCAGAGACAAATGTACTTTAAAAAACTGTGAACCATACTAACTGAAACAGAGCTGGCAAACTCGACATCCATATATGTATGCTTTAACTATTGACAAGAGAAAAAATGACAGCTTCCTGCTCGAATAGGGTGACCACTTGCTGTAGTATTTCTATAACAGATATTCCTTTGATTTGTAGCGATTGAATATGGCAGATTAGAGTTTCTTGTCTGCTTTCTGGGAGGCAGCATGGCAGCAAATTCTTAGTTTAGTTCAATTGAATGCTTTGCATTACAAAAACAGTGGAAGGTGCTAGATTACATTTGGCATCCATGCAATTGCCACATAAATTGGTGTATTTTCCACTCATTCAGTGAAGCTTTTTTCAAATTCTGTAATTCAGGAGGCTTCAGCCCAACACTTTTTAATTTCGTAAATTCAGACTGTTACTCATCAAGATTTTTGAGAAGGCTTTATTTACTAACAGTAAGTTGAAGAGAATTTTTTTTTTTTTTTTGCCTGGGGGTATCCATTGTAATATAACCAATCTGGTTAACCCACCTCTTCTTTTAATACCAAATGAACACTATTCTAACCTACTTTTTTTAAAAAACTTACTACTTCCTTTTTAAAGTATACTTATTTTTCAGCAATTTCTATTTTATTACAACAGTTGTCTTTCAATGTTGGATTCATGTATTTTATTTCAATGATAATTTTGCTTAAAAAAGGGCATAGTGTCTTTCTGTACTGTAGTCATGACCATAGAAGAAAATTGACCGTTAATTGTTATTTCTATAGTGCGTTGACTTTTAGCCATGACATGTCTAGTGATGTTCCTGTAAAGGAACAAAATATATAATGTTAGCTATGTAAAGCAGATCTGCCTCAAAGGCCTAGATTAAAAACATCTATGTTATAGAAGCATTCAGAATGTGGAGTATGACCAAAATGTCTGTCTTGCACATTTTGTTTACAGTTATAGTTTGAACTAAATCACAAGTCCAAGTCAAAGTCTACTACAAGTTCTATATTTGAAGTTTATTTTAAGTATTAAGAAAAGTTTCGTAAGTTTTAAGAAAAAAGAAATGCATCTGCTGACTTGTACTTGCTCAGTATTTGTCTTAAAATGCAAAAAACCACAAAAATGGTACTTCTTTCTCTTGAAAGGGATGTGTCTAACTCTTTCAAGGTAGAATAATATTAGATTTAGATTTTGAAATGTATTTTAATATATACAATATATTCAGAATATTAAGTTACAATAAAATAAGCTAACTACATATCCTAAAGCAAAGCGGTGATAAAAATAGAGCTTTTATTCACAATGTAAAAATTATGTTAATGAAATTACCATCTGCAACAGTTTATTTCCCTCAGTAATTAGTACAATCACACATTTAATTAATAATTAAATAAATATTTAGGCTTATATTTGAACCATTTAGTATTTGTGCTCATGACAAGACAGATATATAAGAAACAAGAATATGGGGGATTTAGTATGACCTACTGGCCCTTCAGAAAATCTCTAGTGACCAGGCTCATGATGCAACAGCAGAACGGAAATTTTCCAAACAAAAACAATTAACTTGCCCATGACAAACTCATTTGTCATTAAAAAGTGGAGTTGTTTGGTTTGATTTGGTTTGGTTTGGTTTTTTCCCACTAGATGGAAAATCTTTGAGCTCAAAATGTTAAAATGAATTCTGGGAAGGTTCCATTCACACATCATGAAGAAGTAGGCTGTAAGAGAAAGCTGACTAAAATTCTGTAGTTGTTACTGAATCTAAAATAAGTTTTTATTTTGCATAAATAATAAGATAAATTTCTACAAGTGTGCCAGACTGTCAGGTAAGTAAGTAGTTAAATACTTCGGTAAATGCATAGTTAGGCACTTGTTTGTGGCAGACATTTTCTTAATATTTCTCTGCACTTGATTTAAAAAGTCTTGATTTTTACAGTCTCATTACAGTTGAGCCTTCTGTTGTAGCTCTTCTTACATGCAAGTAAAATGGTTCTTCACAGAATGCTAAAAAAGACAACATGACACATTGTCAGATGCTGCAGATCATAGAAGTATCTTAAAGAAAACTTGAGAAAAAAAAAAAAAAGGAATTGACTGCATTTCAGTATCAGGAATTAATTCGGAGAGCCTGAGTGGAGAAGGAAGTGAAACTTGCCAAAAATAAACTTATTTTCAGGGCGTTATCAAATCCAGAGTCATTGGGTAAAAGGAAAGGAAAGAAGCTATCCACAGTAGTAGACATCTCAATCTTTTTCCAGAGCTTGACATCTCAATGTTCTTCTCTATCAATTTGATCTGATGTTTTGAGGATAAATGTAGGACCATCACGAAGAAACTTCCTGATTGCAAAAAGTGTGAGGAATTATCAGTACAGAGGGAGAAGCTCATGTCTTTGAGGGCAAGAGCAAGAAGAACATAATGAAATTTAATAGTATTATATAGTTGTGGTGTAAACCCAGATGGCAACTAAGCACAACATAGCGGCTTGCTCACTCCCCCCTGCTGGGATGGGAGAAAGAATCAGAAGAGTAAAAGTGAGAAAACTCACGGGTTGAGATAAAGACAGTTTAATAAGTAAAGCAAAACCACACATGCAAGCAAAGCGAAAACAGGGAATTCATTCACCACTTCCCATCAGTAGGAAGGTGTTCAACCATCTCAGGAAAGCAGGGCTCCATCACACATTAACGGTTACTTGGGAAGACAAATGCCATAGCTCCAAATGTACCCGCCTTCCTTCTTCTTCCGCCAGCTTTATATGCTGAACATGACGTCATATGTTGTGGAATATCCCTTTGGTTAGTTGAGGTCAGCTCAGCTGTCCCAACTGTGTCCCTTCCCAGCTTCTTGTGCACTCTGAGACTACTCACTGGTGAGGTGGTATGAGAAAGCAGGAAAGGCCTTGACTCTGTGTAAGCACTGCTTAGCAGTAACTAAGACATCCCTGTGTTATGAACACTGTTTTCATCACAAATCCAAAACATAACCCCATAGTAGCTACTATGAAGAAAATTAACTCTATCCCAGCCAAGACCTAATTATAGGACTTACCTGAACAACAGTCTTAGTAATGTTGTTTAGTTTTAGTCAGTCCTGTGAGGAGCAGGGAGTTGAACTCGATGATCCTTATGGGTCCCTTCCAACTCGAGATATTCTATGATTCTACAGTAACAGTGGTCTCATTAATTTGGAAGAGTCATTGGAGGAGAATGTCCTGAGTATACTAGTCAATCATAGATGAATCACCAGTGTGATGTAATCTGGAAAAAAAAACCCAAAACAAACTTGTAGAAAAAGTGGTGATAAAATCTCATCTGGAATGTTTCTGGTCATCCATGGTCAAGCAAGATAAATTCAAATTGGAAAATGTGCTTTCCAACACTGTAGAAATTGTCAGAGAAAAAAAAAAAACAAAAAATTCATGTGATTTAGACATGAATAAAGTTAGACAAGAAGATAGAAGAAAAAGTGTGTTCTGAGAGAGTCTTCCATGTGGGAAAACACATCACACATAGCTTTAAGATGAAAATAAGTATGACTAAACTTGGCAGGCCAGAGGTCCAAAACTGTGTCCTTCTCAACTCCATTCCAATAGATCTAAACCTCCATATGTTGTACATGATTTTTGACAAAGCTGTCAAACTTCTACAAAAATTCTTAATTTAATACCTGAAACAGGGTGGAGTGTCCCCATAATGATGTCTACATCTTGGTTTTTTTTTTTTTTTGCTTTCCTTTCTTAGTAAAGATGAATAAATACTGGAAATAAAGCTGAAAAGTACTCAGTTAACAGGGTCACAGTGTTGCCTATAAAATATGAGGCAAAATTAAGGCTGTGTTTAAGTTTAGAAAGTCTGTGACAGTTTTCTTTTTTAGTTTCTTTCCTCACTGTTTTAGACAGGGAGATGTCTTCCTTGATATGCACTTCCTGTCTTCTTCTGGGACATATAGGAGTCTCTGCCACATATACTGAAGATGCTCAGGGACAATCCCTACTTTAAAAGGAACTGCTGGAGCATTTCATATTATCTCATTGGAAAAGGCAACCAAGAAAGCTCTCCTTATACCTTTTGGGCTTATTGGAGAAATTTGAAATTATGTATGATTTTAGTGCTATACCACCAGAACAATTGGTGGAGCTGCTAGAGACAAGGATAGAGCATTAGGATCTGCACAGTAGTTACATACCTAACACTGATGATATAATTTTAGGATGGATGGATGGATGTATATGCAACCAAGAAAAGAGAGAGAACTAAATCCTCCCTTATGTCCTGTCTTTCAGCACCAGGTTTTTTATTCTAAACTTTGGAACAAGTTTTTGTAATTAAAAACTTGCCCATTTTCATTTACTCAGTTTTCAGAAAAGAGGAATCTGATGCAAGTGGGAGAGATCAAATGATTAGTCATCCACAAATCCTTATTAACTGTCTACAAGCATTGATTCAATACCATAACCCTTGAAGCAAAAAGGAAGAGGAAAGTAATTGTAATTCAGAGGAATTTCTGTTTGTTTAAATTAGTTTAAAAATGTGACTAGTGTAATTATGAGGATTGTACAGAAGAAAGATGTTCCACTATGAAAAATTTAGTCTTTTTCAAACTGAAATGGAATTTAAAAAAAATTAAAATCCCATACTCCCTCCATGCATATACATGAACATTAAATGTTCCAGTAAATTGGGTTTCAATGTGAAAAACCAAAACAATTTATCTGAAAAATGTCAAAGCATGACATTTTTAATTTTAATACTTTTCTACCTTCCTATTTTTCACCAAAATGAAATTTCAGAACAGTAGTACCAGATTTCGCGAACCATATTGATTTTGATGAAATGGCATATTTAAGTTATATCAGTTCCTTTTATCCAAATTTCTCCATGACTTCTGTTATAGTATGTATAAATTGTGGTTAATTTCACTATATCATGGTGAAATTTGTGAAAAAATATCTGTTTCTAACTGTTCATTTAAAGGAAAAAAACACTGATTAACTAGAACAGACTGGTATACTATCCACGCTTCTGATGAAAAGGAACTTACAGTGCAGAACTGTGTTAAAATAATTCTGAATCTTCATGGATACTTTAAAATATTATTCTTTGTGGATAGTTCTACTGTTTATGTGGAATTTGTTTTCAGAATAGAATGGAAACAATGGTATAAGCTACATGAAAATTTCCATTTTGTATGTAATAATGGCTAAATGGTTTTACTAAAGAAATGCAAAGAAAGTCATTTTCAAGTACAAGAAAAGTAGTATTCTGGAAATTACTTTTTGCGTCATCTGAGACTGTGGGAATCTAAACTCTTGAGAATCGTACTGTACATCAGGTTGTCTAGAAAAGCAAGGGTCGTCTTAAGTTGTTTTATGTAAATGGCTATTATATGTGTAAAATTTACCCAGAAGCAACATCTGATCATGCTATGGTATATTTTCTTACTAGTTATAACAGCCACTCAGTTTAAGAGTCCGAAACCAAGTTATGCTAAAAATCTAGGGTTTTGAAAACCTAGTGTTAATAAATTTAGCATTTCAGATATTTCTTTATTTCTATGTACCTTGCTCCAGTCTATCTGTGGTTTTTTGTGTACTGGTGAGCCCAGAACTGGACTCAGCACTCCAGATGTGGCCTCACTGGTGGTGAGCAGAGGAGAAGGATTCCCTCCCTTGACCTGCTGGCAATGCTTTTCAAAATGCAGCCTGGGATGCTGTTGGCCTTGTTTGCTTCAAGGGCACATTGCTGGCTCATGTCCAACTTGAGGACCCCCTAGATCCTTTTCTGTAAACCTGCTTCACAGGTAGTGTGTCCACAGCATGTACTGCTTCCCTGTCACAAGACTTGGTGTTTCCCTTTACTGAACTCCATGAGGTTTCTGTCAGCCTGTGATCAAAGAAATTAGCAGGGGTTAATTTACAGGCATCATCATAAGTGAAAATTATCCCGTAACTGAAACTGAGCCCCCAGGGTCAACTGTTCCTACTTTGTTGTAATCTTTGATTCTGCATGTGTAATTGACTAAATGTTAAAAAAAATTCTGATGGTGATGGATAAAAATAAATAGAATTTTAGGATCACTCAATTTTAATTTTCTTTCTATACTGTAGTAAAAACAATAATAGCTTAGCTTTCACTTTACAGACAGGTATTAGGTAAATCAAACTTATGAACATAAATGTATATGATTGACATGTATCAAATAAGAAAGTATGTTTTTTGGAGATTTGTCAATTAAGAAATTTTGGCTTTTGAGTAATTTTAAGAGTTATGTCATATTTTAATTCAGAAATTAACTTTTCTTGGAAAGGAATTTGTATCTTCTTCAGTGGGGTAAGAGTTCCCATTCATTACTATATTTATTAGGTAGCTATTTAAACAGTTACAATATAAGAGAAAACACTGGAGTTTTGACAATGTACCTCTTGGCTAGGAATGTTATGTAAGTTGGATTTATTATTTATTAATATAATAGTTGTTTTAATATATATGATTTTAATTTCTTCATATCCTCAAGCAAATTGGTTGTTTAGTAGCAACTGACATTGTTTTTTATATATATATTGTTATACGTATATATATAAAAACCACAAACAACAAAATGATTGCAGAAAAGCTTTGCATTTCCAGAAAATCTGCCATGCCCCACCTTTCCTGAAAAGAAAGGCTATCCCCAGGCTTTTCTCTTGCTAGAACAAGCTAATCCTGATCTTTCTTTTGTTTGTTTGTTTTCTTTCCATCACAGGAGTCATCAGGACTGCCTTGCACAACATGGACAGGGAAGCCAGAGAGCATTATTCCGTTGTCATTCAAGCCAAAGATATGGCTGGGCAGGTCGGAGGGCTGTCAGGGTCAACAACTGTAAATATCACACTCACTGATGTCAACGACAATCCACCCAGGTTTCCTCAGAGTATGTACAATTTCAGCATATAATTGTTTTGAAAATCGTGTTGATTTTCAGTGAAGTAAGAAGCTATTAGTGAAATGCAATTAGTATTCAAATTCATGGGGAGAAGGCAGCTCGGAAAGTGTTTGGATTCACCAATATTTTTCAGTTTTCCAGTGTTTACAGATGAAGCACAGAGATGGCATAGCTAGAATATTGAAACCAGTGAAGAATTCTTTCCATTAAACACTGAGTAAGAGTGACATGGGTGACAAATGAATACTCTTGTCATATATGGGTTATTCTCCAGTCCTTTTTGAATGTATATTGCAATAACTGTGTGATTTTGATGCCACAAGGAAATTTCATTGTTGCCATGGCAGACAACAACAAAAGGTAACGCATTAAAAGACTGAATCGAGCATGCCTTCAGCTGCTCCCATATACATCTATCAATTTTTTTCATCTGTTTCTTTCTCTATACCCATGTGAATGCTTAAGATCACTTTTTACATTACAGATGGTCAAAACCTAAGGTGTTTCTCACTGTTGTTGAGCTATGGTGGAGTCTACCTTTATCCTAGTTAAATGAATTGTCTGTGTTGATGTCAAACTGAATGTTCTGACATGCGTATATGAAAAGTATATGCTAGAATACTCTTAGAATGCCTTAATATGACCACTAATAGGAAGTTCATTTCTGTCCAACTCATTGTGTGCACATTGATCTGACACAGCAGCTGGAGTCTTGTAGAAATCTGAATTCAGTTGACAATTTCTTGAAAAGTCTTCTGGAATGTAATTGCATGGCTAAACATACTTTCTTTTGCAGTTTGGCTCAAGGCCAATAAGAATATTGTAATCTGGACTCAGACATTGCATGAGCCCTTGTAGAATATAATGGACTAGTAGCTGTAGGTACATCCACCGGGAAATGCATTAAGCTGTTTGAATGAGAAGATTTATAAACAATAATAGAGATTGCAAAGCTCTGGGGAAGAACAAAGCTCCCTGGCAATACACATTATGTAAAATCTGGTCAAGCAGTAAGAAGGCTCATTAAAAGTGTTGTAGAAATGAATATTTTTTCTGTGCCTCACAAACACATAAAAACATAAAGCCTTTGAAATACAGCCTTAAATAAAGTATATTGGGTTTTATGTTCCACAGAATTGTCATTGCATCCGTCACTCTATTTAATACTTCCTAACTATTGGAAAGGCAAAAGGTAAGGCTTATCTTTGAACAAATATGACATCTAAAATAGTTAAAGTAGAAAAAATGTCCTAAGTTTCCTGCAAACTCAGAGACAAATGGATCCCTACTTTTCAGGTTTCAAGAACTGGCCTCTTTTATTTTGAATGGAAGGTTTGCGATATTAAACCAACTGGCAGGCAGAACTGTATGTTGGCACATACATTTCTTTATCTGTAGTAATATTTTTTCAGAATGGAAGAAATATAAAATGTTCAGGTTATATTCTATGTATTTTAAGGGATTCTAACAATTGCAAAAAATAACGTTGAAAACTACAAAACATCATCTCACATTTAATGAAAACACTTTATTTAACAAAGCAAAGTAAAAAAATGTATTTTAACATTTAGCATTTTTAACAGTAAATATTAATCCTAGAACAAGTATTGTAGAGTACAAACATTTGATTTATCTTTCCTTACACAGGATTCCTATACCACAGTTATGACTGTAACATTACTTCTTAACTTTTTCAACAAGTATAATTTAAACCCTTTGCAAAAGAATGGTAGCTATATGTTAGTAATACAGAACAAAAGTATAGATAATCTAAAATCAGACCATCTTAGCATCATGAACTATTACAATAATGCATAAGTATTGCACTAATAGAAGTAACTTCATTGTTTATTTTTCTTCTCCTTTCTTTGGATGCCATGATTTTCAGTTAAATTTCTCTTCAATTTCCTTATTAGATGGAAAGCTAAATGAGACTTACTGAGGCTTGTCACATTCAGAATTGAATTCAAGGGAAGTGCTAACCAAAACTGCATGTATCAAGTGTATAACCCTTGGGACAGGCTGAGCCTCAGCTAAACCACAGACTCTCTTTTGGTTAGTTTCCTTTTATCCATTACCATACTTGTGAGTTTTACATCTGACTCTAACTGTATGAGTACTTTACTTGAGCACATGCTGGGAAGTACATCTGATTGATGCTTTTATTATTTGTTTTATTTAGAAATATGCTTTAATGTACATATTTAAAAGAATGTATATTTCTGGCTTTGGTAGATCAGTATTCATTAGAGATGCCTATAAAGTAAGTTATGCAGGATTTGTCCCCCTTAAAGAAACACTTTAAAAATGTATTTAAAACTTAGAAATAGAGATTGTAAATATATCTACTTAAATGAATTTACTATGTTTTTTTCTGTACTTACTCTAAATATAGCTGGCTTTCTTTCAAAGAACTTGCTAACAGAAGAGCTACAGTTTTCCAAAATATCAAAAAGTCTAGGAGGAAGAATATGAAACTTTACTGCATAATTTCATCAGTTTGATGGTTACAGTTCTGAAATACGTGGTAATAATAATCTCTGGAATAGGAAACATAGCTGAAAAATTCTACTTACAAAACACAGGAGTATGTCTCAGGAGTAGGCACATGGTTGTGAATTCAGCAGGAGAATAACCTGGAACCTCGAATACGTTTTGCTTATCAATTACTTTAGTGCATCTTGAACAATACTGGTGTCTTTTTCTTCATTACCATAGATTTCCATTCTTTAGAGAGTCCAGTTATAAATGAACTATCTGTGTAATGTAAGCTGACAGACAATGCTCTGCATGGGAAGACTTTTGCTTTTCAATAATCAGCATCTCTCAGTCCATATTAGTTTTACCACTGATGGATCCACTTGGTTGATGGCTGAAAGCCCTATTTTCATAGTCATAAATTTATTTCAGTAATCTGATAGAAAATGCTCCATCTACTGATGACACTGTTATCAGCCTTGAGTTACATCAGAATTTTTTGTAAACTTTTCTTTCATTAATTCTCTTTGGTCTTGTTTAGGATTAATAGATTCTGCATGTTTTGCTTTGTTTAGGATGAATAGATTTTGATTGCATCGAGAGCATCACACTAGGCAGATACTTCCACTGACATGTTTTGTACATCAAGTGCTAATGATTACACTCTGGACAGTGTGTAGGAGAGCTTTAGTTGTTGTGTTTAGAGTCTTAATTTTACAGGGAAATTATTTCCCTGATATCCCATTTATAGAGTTTGTTGTTCAATACATGTAGCTCAGTTCTGTAGGATAAAGCAGAATTTAAATACAAGTCATGGCTTAAAACATTTTCATAAAGCTTGATTGTTGAGGCTTGGTTGTTTCCTGGCAGTATATAGATATAATATGAAATTATGTATATGCATAATTAGTTTGGCTTCACTTTTTAGAATGTCATTGTATGAAAAGTACACAGCCATGTTTAAACAGGAATGTTGTATGAATATGCTCCAGTTAGTTCTGAAAAAGTAAGCTCACATCGCAGAAGTAGACATTAGCTCTGTCCTGTGCTAGTAAGGTGTCTACTATCCGGTCTTGTTAATATAACTCATTAGCTAATTAAGTGCAAAGGTATCTGCTGTTCATTTTCTTTTAGAATTTGTTCTCCGATATGGTTCTTTCCATATCCACAGTTCCACATAGTGCATCCAGTTCCTATGATCCCCATACGTAACCATCAGCATCCTCCCACTCCCCACTGCCATGCATTGTAGTGCTGTCCCATCCTCCTGTGGTGACTAGTCCAGAGCCATCTGCCTGCTGATTGACCACTTGGCTGCTGCCAAATGAGATGGGTAAAGTGGGATTTTCTCTGATTTTCTTTTAGCAGGTGTTTCTCCTCTATTCAATCAGTAATTGTTAAAAGGCTTGTAGAATCCTAATGTCTTTGAGGCCTCTACCCTTTTGTTAGATTTGCTGGAAATTTGACAGGGGTTAAAAGTTACGTGGAGACTATTGAATTAAAATTATTACAGAAGTTGTGTGTCCTCAGGAAACTCAGATTTAAAACAAAACAAGAAAAGGACTTGATAACTGCTTTGGCTTAAGATTGCTGACATCTGATCAACTTCACCTTTATAAATTAGATTTTGTTCATACCTGGTAATCGAGTTTCCTGTTCATTGTGTCGTTCATGTGACAATGATGAGTTCAGCAATGATCCAAAGTCCAGGGAGTAATAGGAACCATTTAATTCAGAAATTGTTCTATATTTAAATGTTGCTTATTTAATAAGATTTTTTGTTCAGTATAATTAGAGGAATGCCTTTTTCATATTTCATGCTACAACAGTTACTACCTTTGTGACTATTGCCAATAGCTGCCAGCTATAATATACTAAAGGTAAAATGTATTGTCCTAGGTATCAGTTATTGCTGAAGAGATGCTTAGGTCTTTCAGTAAGACCTTAAATCAGGCTAAAGGGACATGTAGAAAGTTGATTTAAAGCCAGATTTGCAGACAACCCTTATATTTTGTTCTTCAGAAGATATATTCCTGCATATAACTTTATTTCCTTTCTTCAAAAGTGAAGTTACCATCCAGGAAATTTTATTTTAGTCTCATTTTTCTCATTCCTGTGTTCCACAGACAAGTTTTTTGTACTACCATATTCACTGTTTCCGCAGGTGGTTCACAATTTAGGATATGTTTTTCTAGAATTATAGTTTACATACTACCAACAATTGTTTATCATATATGTGTTCCAGGATGTCTAAAGAAATATAGATTGTAATCATACTGTGTGATTACTCTTTCCATCTGTAAGATTTAGGGAGGATCATTATTCCTTCCTAGAAAAGTCGACATCAGAAACAGCTGTTTGGGTAAATAGTAGACTGGATGAGCCTGATGTGCATGATCTGAAAGGCAATTATTAATATCTCATTAAAAGTTAAAATGAGTAACATATATGCACATGCCAGGGGAAATGCAAGGAAATTAGATATTTCTAGTTGATAAGGAAACACAGCAGCCTATATTAATTTATTTTATGTCCAAAATTGCTTAAAAGTTAAATGTAGCTTCTTTTTAGTACTGTTGTGAAATTGAGTCAACATAATGAGATTTAAAGGGTGGACTCTCATGAGAAAATTTAAGGGCTGCTCAAAGAGAATTCCTTTTGCTGAACTCCTAAAACACCTCTCGTTAATACTGAGAGTTTCCTGCAAAACCAAATTCTTGCCCAACATCCTAATCTCAGCTAACTTGAAACATAAAGATTAATCCCAAACATTTTAGAATATAATTAGGAAATCTCAAATAACAGGGAAACTTTGATATAAAAAAGACATAGAAATAATTACTTGTAACCTAGAAACTCTAGCTGTTAGAGCTGATAAGATGTAAACAGTATTTCAGTATAGACTTTTAAAATTTTAGTGGTATCTACAGAAATCAGGTTTTAGTTATTTGTGTAAGAAAAGAAAGGTAACAATATTTTCTTTTGCTAAGAATGTTGCTAGGATTGTGTTTAAGATTGCTGTAAAAATCTGGCAATGCATTTCATGGGGTGTATATGTTTTAGAAGCTGTATTCTTTGTTAAAGAAAACAGCTATTAAAATTGGGTATAGTACATACTCACATAATAGTCACACAGCATAATTTTGGTGTTAACGACTATTTTGTTTCTTTCATATTGTTAAAAGTGGAGAATTTCTTCAATTAATTGCTTTTATAACGTGTATGCTCAGGTTCCAAAGTGAATGACCACATTTCCTTTGTGAGTATGCTCAGTGTTCAGTATACTGATTTTCTGCTTTTACAGAGAATCATCACAAGTAAATCTCCAAGGCCCCTGACCTTAATTGTTCTTTGTTTAGAAATGGCTAAAGTGTCACATCAGAAACTGAACATAGGGCAGGTAAAAATGAACTAGCAAGCTTCCATTTCTGTCAGTTTTCAGAATGTGAGTTTCCTTCTGACTCTGACAGCCAGGAGCCCATATAAAGGGGAAAAATGCTATTATATGCTTGTATTACCTGATAAAAGTGTGTGACTTGAATGTGTCAGGCCAAGAGACAACAGCTGTTAGTCTTAAACATAGGAGAAATACGGTGCTTTTTTGATTCTCCAGAAGAAGTATCTAGACTAAACTGCCTAGGGAGGGTGCAGCACAATGACAATGGGCGTTTTATAAAGCAGCTACAGTCAATAATGTCCTGAGGAAATGGACTGTTAAGAGGGACAAGGCTCAGTGATCTGAGTGGTAGTGATCTGAGTGGTCTTCTAAAATTTCTCTTATGTTGTATCTTTCTAACATGATTGATAGAATCAGTCATTAATCTATGATGTGCTTAAAGAGGTGGAGTTGTGAGACAAACAATACATTACTTAAGAGATGATGATGTACATTAAGTACCTAAGAGAGTTAAGATATAAGAAACAAAGTATATGTACCTTTGAGTAGTACATGCTTCCATAGACTGGAAAACTATTGTGTAAAGTGATTTGTTTAATTGACTTCTTTTTCTATTTGTTTGTAAGAAGATTGATATGTTCTCATATTTGCACAGTATTTGAAGTTAAAGCTACCAAATTGTTTCATTTATCACTGAAACCTGACATAAGTTGTTTTTATCACATAGGAAGTCTCATAATATTCTGTTTCCTGAGCAGGATAAGATGATTCCCATAATCAGATTTTTACTGTAAAAATTAAAGGAATTAAATGTAATACTTTTCAAGACTATTCAAATATCTGATTTAAACCCTCCTTTAACAAGAATTCATGACTATAAAACTTGATCACAGAACTGGTTGTGAAATCAAATCTAAAGGGAAGCTGGGAGAGGCAAAAATATATTTACGTAAAATTCTGACTAAATATTTGTGGAAAATGTGTTCTGTATACTGAGCTTTAATGCCAGCTGTGTGCATCAACTTTACTCCTAGCAGTAGGACGGAGTCTAGCAGTGTTTTTTATTTCACTTAACTAAATATTGTCTATGACGATTTCTGTGTACAAGGTAGATTATTCATTATATGTATCATACATATAAAAATTATCTTGAAATGTTCTGGACATAAAAAGGGTTGGTGAATGAGGCAGTAGTAGTTTTGGAAATGAGGGGGGTTGGTTTGTTTTGTTTATTTCCTGGGTGGAGAATTGGGAGCAGGACCATTCCATTTTAAAGGCTGTTCTTCAGAACTGCCTTAATTTTCATGGCCTTTGTGATGCTAAACCCCAATGGGAGCACAATTCTAGCTGTGCTAATGCTAGGGAAAACCGAAAAAACAAACAACAAAAACAAACACAGTCCAAATGGAGTGTATCCGTTTTACAGGTGTTGCTATTGCTCTCTGCTGACCCAAGCTGCCTGATGTAGCCGTGTTTCCCCTGTAAATCGCATAGAGTATGCTCAGCACAGCACAGCTCTAGAGACTGCTACAGATCACGCCCAACCATTAAGTTGCTCATTAGTGACGACTATCGAGTGTGTATGTTGTTTTTCCCATGTGATTTGCATAGAAAATGTGTATGTGAGTATTCAATACCTACAGGAAAGTACTGAATCTGAAAATCCAGAAATACCAGTTTCTTTCTGTTTCTGCTTTTAGCCATGGGTGGCATAAACTTCACACTTTTCACAAGAAGTCAGAATACTTTTGATCTCTGAGAATTAGTGAGAAAGTTCTCGGGTGCTTTTAGTGACTGTCTGTAAAAGCAAAGTTGCCTGGAGCATAAATTAAGCTTTTCACTGATTATAATCTAATCACAAACATAACTCCTAGTTTGCACTGAGATGTAAAAAGTAGGGGCATGGGGATGCAAGAGTTTTCTTCCAGCCAAAGAAGTCTATTGAATCTAAGAAGAATGGGGTTTTTTCTAAATTGACCCAAGAGTGTTATGTTCTCCAGAGTTTCAAGGCAAGCAAAATGTCGGAGTTTTGAAGATTGTTTTAGTGTCATATTTTCAAATAAGAAATAACTTCACTTACACTTCAAATATTTTTCAAAAGTGCAAAAGTGTTTTGGTTTTTTTTTTGGCAGGGAAGAAGAATAAGCCCTACAGCATCTTAAAAATTTCTTCCTTAGTCTAGCTGTATGAAAGGGATGTTGTCATCAAAAAGAATATTTGGAACAAAGACAGTAGATACAAACTTGACTGAGCTGCTGGAATCATAGAAGTTATTGTATTCATAATGATGATGGATTAAAATTGGATTTATTATATTAAAAATAAGCACAGTGAAGAAAGATGTAACGAATGTCCAAGAAATACTGTGAGAAATGGACTTCTAAAAAACTTCAGTCTCAAAAGAGAAATCCAGAATAATCTATTACATATAACAAAAAAAAGCAGCTCTGTGAATGAAGAATAACTTTGTAGTAGGAGACCAAGCAAGTCTGAGCATAGTCCACAGTTGGAGCTGCACTTTAGTTTTATCAAAGATGCCTGGCAGTAAAATGTGAGACATAACTTCATGAATGCCAGGAGCATAGATTCATGTGGGACCTCCAAAAGGTCATCTGACCAAATCCCTGCTTAAGTCAGGTTCAGTTAGATCGAGTTGCTAAGGGCCTTGTCTAGTCGAGTTTTGAAGGATCCTTTTCAGGTCCTTTTCTGCAAAGCTGCTTTACAGGCGGTTGGCCCCGAGCGTGTACTAGTGAATGGTGTTATTCCTTTCTGGGTGCTGTTACTGAACGCTGTGAGGTTCCTGTCAGCCCGTTTCTCCAGCATGTCTAGGTCCCTTTGAACAGCAGCCCTGCCTTCCAGCATCTTTTTCCCAATACCATCTTTTTCCCAAGATGGTATTGTCCACTTGCTTGCTGCAGGTACGTGCAACCCATCATTCAGGTCATTAACTGAGACATTAAATAGTTTTGGCCACAATTTTGATTCCTGAACAACTACTGTTAATTGTCTACCAGTTGAATATTGTGCTCATAATCATCAGACTTTGAGCCTGGCTCACTGCCCATTTGTTCTCCATTGTCTTATCAATTTAGCTCATGACTGAGTATTTAGCTGGTTGTATGTTCAAGCAAACTTTCTTCACATAGCACTTTGATATACATGTAGGATGTGTCGATATTTTACGTTAAGGCAATCGGTTGCTGTGTTTATCAATTTGTTAGTAGCTGGACAAAGGCATCAGTGTACGAGCTGTGCTGTATGAATGAATGCATCTGTTGGTTCATCACCAAGCAGTATTTATCCTCATGTTACTAAAACTATGCCTTGGATAAACAAATAACAAGCAGGCCAAATATTTACTTATTTCTCTATTAGTTCAACATTGTGCCTCTCCTTCCTTCCTTTGTTAAGTAAGATAATTCCTACTGTTCAAGAGGACATTATAACCTAGAAAAGTCAAAATTGTCAACAAAATAGATTAATGAATAAAATAAAGTGAATAACATGCTTGTTGAGCTGCATTAAATACTGTCATACTTCTTTTCTTGGAAGATTCAAAGAAATTGCTTTTCTGAGAGTAAAACACAGCACTACAGGTTGCCTGTAGGCTAACTGAAAATAGTTCTAGAGATCAATAAATTGTTTCTGTACCATAATGACAGATAAGCCGTATAGTTTATTGAAAGAAAGGTGAAGGTCGCCTATATGTGTTTGAACAATGTTTCAATTAGCATAGATTAAGGTCTTGCAAAGTGGTACGACTATCCTGTACAGTACATTAACTGGAAAAGAGTATAATTTACTCGTGAGCTAAGTGAACACATCTGAGTGAATGCTCACATAAAAATTGAGAACCAAGTCAACCTCTACAGAATCTTGATCCATAAGCCTCCTCTAGAACAATTTGGAGCATCCCCAAAACTGTTTGAAATTTCCACTTTACAACAGCTCCTGGAAGGCTGTGATGCTGGGCACGTAGGAACAATCTGTTCAACTTGGGCAGATTTGGTGAAACAGTTTTGATGCAGACCGGTACCTGATCCTCAGGGCTCCTGTCTTCCCAATGAATTTCTAGAGGGTCGAGACAGACTCATAGCTTACAATAGAGAGTCATCAATTCACAGTATACTCATCCCACATTTTTTTTAATGTCTTATCAAAATTTATTCAATGCCCAAGGAAACATTCAATTGAGCCTTTAGTCAGTTACTCTACTTTTCACTAATAAATTTTACAACGATTTAGTGTTTAGTAAGAATTCCAATTTCCACCGCTAATCTAAATAAATGTTTATAATACATTTTATCTAACCTTCATGTTGCTGAATTTTATCCTTTTGTTGGTTTTAGATAGTATTGTTTGTAGTTATCTGTTTGGCTTATGTATGTATGAGATATCTTCAGGCTGTCTCTGTGAAGCAGTGATTAAATACTCATTTGGAGACATTTTTGACCTTATGATCTAGGAGGTTTTATTTTTTAACAGTTATCATTCCATCCATTTTTTCAAAACATTTCTGTTTTACAAATACTGACAATTAATGAGCGACTTCAAATATTTGTTTTGCTTGAAGTTTTAGTATTTCAGAATGTTTGAAGCTGGTATCAGTAAAATGGTTTTCTGAAACAGATGGTTAACACTTGGGGTGTGATTATAAAGCAGAGTGTAGTGTCGTGTGGATATATTTGAACTAGCTTGACTATTTGAAAGTCTCTAATTAGTTCGCCCTATCATATGGGTTATAACACTTCCAGTTCCTGAAGTGGTTTGATTATATAACATATTCTTTATGGCCACTACATAACATTCTTTATGGCCTCAACCTTCTCCTTTTTCGAATACAGTAGTCAGAGCAAAAGTGTCAAAAGACCACATTTCACATTTATTTTAACAATAAGTAAATTCCAAAATTAATCTCATCCCATCACTATAATTTTATATATGAAATAAAGCAACCAACAATATGAAAGTGTCAGTTGACATCATCTGTGAGCACAAAGCACTGCAAAAGAATGCATGTCAGAGCATTTATTGGAAATCTGTGAGGATGGCTTTTATATGCATGTTAAAGAATTGCGTCAAAGAATTAACTATGTGTTTTAATCAAATCAACTACTTAGCAATTTTCCTGTTAGAGCAGTGTTGGTATTTTCTTTTTTATATGGTAAATTATACTTTTTCTTTGTCTCTGCTGGACATTTCTAATTTTCCTTGAGATTTCCCTAATGTATGGTAACTTATTTTTTGTTTTCCTAGGAAACCTCTCTTTCCTTTTAGTCTAACAAAGTTTCATGCACTCATGCATGCTTCTCACATTACTATTTGTTTATTAGTATTATGGACTAGCATTACAAAAACAATTCAAGACTATAAATAGGTTTAGGAACCATTGTGCAAGGAATTAGATAAATTTATAATAAAATCTTCTATTTTCTAACAGGTGTCTAAAGTTAGTTGTATTTTAGTGATAACATCCATTCCTTCAGCAATTGCGACTTCTATAGATTCATAATTTCTTCAATCCATCCAACAAATAGTGGTTTTCTGCCATAACACAGGTTTAATTTCTGAATTCAATTTAAATTTTGCCTTTGTCTTGCTACATGCTTACCAAGGGCATCTCTGCAGCCAATGCTAGCTGATTTAAACTCAGCAAACTGTAACATGTTAGCCTTGATATGTAGCATCTTCTGATCCACTGTCCTGCACCTCAGTGTTGCACTATTGCATTCACTATTGCAGGATGAATAAGAGGAATATAGAAGAAAGTCTGCAGAGTTTCAGAAGATATGTAACAACAGAAGTTGTTATTTTGCTGTCTTTTCTGTGTTGCTGGTTGGCCTGTGATATAAACCGTGCAGACTGTTGGGGAGGGATTTGGATGGGAGGCTGTTGCAGGGGGGAGGTGGGTTGATATGTGCGCACCTTCTACTCAATGTGTATTCTCCTTTTCAGTGCTGGCAGGTTGCAGCATCCCTGCTGTGTGTTACAACACTAGCATTATTGGAGAAAATGTCTTTGAGCTGTCTATCTGGCCTTGTTTCAGATGGCAATTGAGGTTTATGTAATCACACTGTGTCTCTTTGCCACTTTTTTCTTCTTGTGGCACCTTCCTGTCCCCCAGGCAATTTTCTACCTGTTAGGAGAGTTAATCCAAAAGGACAGAGACAGTTCAGAAAATTATTTTTTAAAAAAAATTTCATTTTCTAATGATTAACCTAACAGGCTATCAAAACACTGAAAGCAGGTCATAATTGTTAAGGATGCTTTTTATGGGCACAATTGTGTAATACTTTTATGTACCCATTATTTTTCCTTTACCGCAGATACCACATAAAATTTGTGCGCAAAGGGGTTTGTGCTGCAACAACAGCACTACAAAGTGGTAATGGTAAAATATTAAGATTTACTACATTTTTCTGTAAAAAAAAAATGGTGTTGATTCAATGTTGCAAAATATTTGTTAATTCAGTGTTGCAAAATGTTGATGCAGTGTTGCAAAACGGATTGTATTTTGGGAAAACAAGTTATAAATATAAGATACAAAGATTTTTCAGTTCAAAAGTGCTCATTTGACTACGCATTTGATGGTAAGTTGGTGAAGAGAAATATATTTTGGTTATGGAAAAGATAAACTTTTAAAAACACTGGTGTGAAGTGAGCTTCGGAGTTAATTTCTCCTTTATGTGATGAACAGCAAAAATAACTCTGAAAACCAAAATCCTGCATTAGGTAATTTGGATTTTGAATAGGGAATGAAGGCATCCCAAGTAAAATACCATTCCCTTTTGGATTCTTTCAGTAATCTAAATAAATTCATAGGATTATTTGTCAGTTTTGCATATGAAATACTCTTCCAGAAGTTATCAAGCACATAACAGTTCTCTAATTTAGTTTGGCAAGAAAATGTCCAAGCTATTGTGGTTTTTTTTTCCCCCCTCAGAACATTATCAACTGTATGTTCCTGAATCAGCTCAAGTTGGATCAGCAGTTGGCAAAATCAAAGCAAATGATGCAGACACTGGTTCAAATGCAGACATGAAGTACACAATTATAAATGGTGATGGCTCTGGGGTGTTCTCCATATCTACTGACAAAGAAACAAGGGAAGGAATTCTTTCCCTGAAGAAGGTAAGCAATATACTTTGAAAGTTCTTGCCATTTAATTTCATTCTTAACTGAATTCCATGCACAAGTCTAATTCCATAGATAATTTCATCTCCACGTTAAGTCCTCTGAACTGAGTTCGTAATGTACGTTTCCTGAAGTGTCTGCCAACTTATGCTAATATTCTATGGCTAGATTTAAATTTACTTTCATAATAACCCAGAGAGATGGATTATTATATTTAAGTATATTTTTAATATATTTTTAATATATATTTTTAAATATTTTTTAAAAACCTTTCCAACAAAGGGAAATAATTTCTTCATTTGAATTTTCATTTGGACTAACAGACAATAATTAGCAATTCTCATGTGGATTTGTTTTTATTGAGTCTTGTAGGCATCAATTATATCCATACAGCCTTAAAAAATAAAAGTGTATTTGTATTCATATTTGGTAATATGTATTCTGGGCGTGATTAATGGTAAGAGGAATGAAAACCAGAGAAAATGAGGGAAAAGATAATAAATAAAAACTGTCATAAAGACTTATTTTCTGTGTGTCTGAATAGATATGTATATATGTAAATTATCTTTAAAAAGATTTTGTAACTGAAGGAAATACTATTTTTATAATTCATAATGATTTTAAAAGGGTTCCTATCTCTCCCAGTATCTTAAAAAGCTTTAATTCAGTGTCTTTTATAAAGGTTGTGCAATATTCGCCTCTTTCAGCCACATAAAAGTAAACTCTGTCTTTTTTATACCACTGAACTTATTTCCTGGTGGCCTTGATGTAGCTAATGCCATAGTCTGTTATTTCTTTTTCAAAATGACCATTGTTCTCTGTTTAAAAGTTCACTATGACTATTGTTCATTAAATATGACAATTTTTTTTGCATATTGAGAACGTGAAGCGGAAAGGAAGAATTTGCAACAAAATGAAAAAGTCTGTAAATAAAAAGTGTAAAATCACATTTCTTACTGGCTTTGGCAGACAAAATAGCTTTTAGAATATGACAAAGGCATATATTGCCTGTTCTTATACATACACATGATGAGGATTTGAGTAATTTTCCCTTAAAGACAAGAAGGGGTACATTTTGCTTAGGTAATGTTATATTTCAGTTGAGCAGAAATTCATCACTTAAAGGTACATAAATCGGTGTGGAATACCTCCATTCTTTCCTCAGAGAAGTTATAATATCCCCTTGTATGGTACAAAAAGGTGATCTCATTTTTTCAGTTGTTTTTTTACTCAGATCTTGTATGCAGTTTAGTAAGTGTTTTATATACTGTGTGCTCTAATTACTTTTAATTTAGATTGGATTTGAAGCTGAATTAGTTTGATAGCCTACTCAAAACAGATAATCTTCACTAAGAACAGAATTGAGTTTGTTTCATATATCAGATGCCAGTACCTTCTATAATAATAGAATAGAATGATTTGTCTTCTAATACTTCTGTGGAAGAATGTATAGTAGGCTGTCCTGGTTTCAGCTGGGATAGAGTTAATTTTTGCTCTAGTGGCTACGGTGTTTTGGATTTGATATGGGAGGAATGTTGATAATACATATTGTTTTAGTTGTTGCTGAATGATGTTTACGTTAGCCAAGGACCTTTTCAGCTTCTCACAGAAACTGAGAGGGAGCATAGACAGGACAAGCTGGCCAAAGGCATATTCCATACCATAAACGTCATGCTTAGTATATAAATAAGGGTTGGCCAGCGGGCAGGCATCCACGATCACTGCCCGGGATGGGCTGAGCAACTGATCACCACATGGTGAGAGTCACTTGTGTTGTATTACTTTATTTTGTATTATCGTTGTTGTTGTTGTTATTATTATTATTATTAACTGTTCTACTAAACTGTCTTTTTCTCAACCCACAAGTTTTTTTCCTTTGCCCTCCTTTTCTCCCTCTTCTACCTTCCCTACGGTGTGGGGGGCAGGGTGTGAGCGAATGGCTGCATGGTCCTAGTTGCTGGCTGGAGTTAAACCATGACATAGGCACATCAGAAAAGCCAAAAGTAAATGTATTATTGTACCTGAATATCTGAAGTCCCCCTCAGACCTTTTGAAACTTCACTTATTTGAGGTTCTGATGCTAAAATCAAATTTCTCAGCGCCTCCATGCTAGGCTGTTAACAGGTATGCAAAGTCTGTGAGTGTTGGAAGGAATCTTTTCTACTCTCATTTTGGGTTGACCCAAAACATCTGGTACGTTCATTATCTCCCCTGTTGACAAGCCCTGTGGAGCCATGCTTCAATCTCAGAGATCTTGCCACAAAGGATTGATTGCAAACTCTAATGGAGGTTTTCCCCTTTGCCTCATGCAATTTCTTGTTTGAGTGGAAGACTAGAGGAAGCCACAACAAAATAGCACAGTGAAAGCCGTTACTCTCTGGTTCCTTCATTGAATGACTGGTCAGCATGTTCACCCCTTCTTGTGACTTTTGGAGAAGTATGCTAGAACTTTCCTGACCTCAAGTCAGCAAGTATCATTCAGGCTTCCCAGAAAAAAATGGTCTGAACAGCCCATGTCTCTTCCATTTTGTATAATGAGACTGGAAATGTTCTGGAGACAGCTATTTACTTCTCATCGAATTCTGCTGTTCCTTTTGGAAGAGTCTGATTTTAGAAATACAAACTGCAGTGTAACAAACAGCAGTATGTTCCAGATAGCCCTGTGACTGGTCACTTGGGCCACATTTAGTATCTTCAGTTTTGCATGAAAATCATAAGCAATGAATACATACTGAAGATATGTGGATAATTGTCATGGAAAGACATTGTGTTTTGGGAAAATAAGAAACGTGAACAAAAATTCTGTTGAAGTCCATCTAAAATGTAAATGTTTTGTTTTCTTTCCAGGAAAGAGTTAATGATCTTCAGTGTTGGGGCAATTTTAAGTAAATCTAGAAATGATCATCTAGATTTCTATTGAGACAGGAAAATGCTGCCTCTCATCTTATAGCTACAGCTAATGACTGAGATAGGTGACATATTCAAGGCCTCTCTGTGAGTTAAATGAGGGAGAATTTAAACTTGGGTTTTACACATTACGAGTGAACGTCTTTACGAGTCATTTATTTAAGTGTTTGCTTCTCTTGGAGAGAGAAAGGAGTCAGACAGAACAGAGCCACATCTTTCTGTTTGGCTATTTGGACTTAAATGAGTCCTATTGTGAATCTGATGGGATAGTTGACATATTTCCTTTGTAAAAATAAATTATTTTGCATTATAATTTTTAAGCCCAAACTCTTGCTGAATTAGAAGAGCTTAGTTATTTTAAGCTGAATGTTATGGTGAATAAATTATAAAAAAAAAAAGACTGGAATAAAAACCTTCTACTGGTAAACAGCTCAGATTACCTGAAATAATGAATGAGTCTATGAGCACATTTCTTAGCACAGCATTAGACAGGTTGTAAATGGGGCCCCAATTTGTTTTACAAATGTAAGATCAATTTTAACACATGCACAGTGTTTAAGCAGAAGCCCAGCAAAATACAGTTCTGTAAATTCAAATTGCAACTAGATTTCATTTTTTTAATATTTTATCAAAAGTAAAAGGAAAAGTGATGTAACAACTGGACTTGTGAGTTGTTCAAAGATGTGGAATATCACAGGGCTTGCTTTGCTTGTAAATTTTCTTACTTTTCCTCAGGAAAGAACAAGAAAAATTAAAAAAAAAAAAAAGAAGATGCTAGTTGTGACCCCTGGTAACAGTAATCTTTAGTACAGTATGTGTCTTTTCTGTCTAAAGTAGCTCTATGTTGAAAATAGTGTGGTTTTTAACCTCTGTGAATCACAGTGCAGACAAGTAAGCTCTTTTTCACTTACATCCTAGTATCTGATTCTTTAAATCAGAGACATTATGGGAAGAGGAAAAGAGAAAACAAAAGTAAAAAACTGCTTTGGCTATGGTTGAAATGTCAGCTTTTTCTGATTATTCTGATTATTCTTATATTTCTAGACAAAAAAAGAAGTGCTGGTATTGTCTGATTGAATAACTACACAAAAGAAAGAAAACAAGACTTTAGACTTTGTGTTATTCATCGTGTGTTTTCCGGGAGAAATTAATCTTCCTATACAACCTAATCCAGTCATTGTCAGTATAAACTTAAGTTAATTTTCCACAAGGGCATCCTCGTTACAATTTGCAATCCTATTGTAATCTTAGAATTTATCTGCTGCAGAGCAATTTACTATTTAATGTTTCCCTGCTTGTAACAGAAATACAACAGAAATAATGAATAATATCTGAGTTAGAATTTACTAAACTTATATTTCTTTAGGAGTTGACTTAATTGAGTAGTATACTTATCTTTTTTTATTTATAGTCATAGTTTTATCAGGCTATGGTAAATTTCCATGCCTTTAAAATTTTTATTTTTGCATTCAGGAAAGGGAGACAGAGAAAGCAAAATACAAAAAAGTCTTATACTACTAGAGTTAAGAAAATGAATTAATTGTCCTTCAATACACAGAGGATAAATCAAAGAAATATATAGCATATATAAATCCTGACCAACTATTTTTCTTATGCATCATCAGTCAAATTTATTGTAGATTGTATCTACAAAATGCACACTGACATTGACAAATCACACATTGAGTTCCTCATACTTCTTGCCTTAAGTACTACTTTTTCACTCTTTAAGGTGATAGGAAATACCAGTTAAGCCTTGGTCGAAGACTTGAATACTTGTACTGAGTTCTGTTCAGGCAGGCTGTCAGGTCCCCACAGAATGATACTGGTCATAGTGGAATTCTACCATGCATAATGTCATAATAATTTTGATTATAAAAAAAAAATGCCACATATACGCAACTTCTTTTAGTGTTATGCCTGTGTTCTGAGACTGTTGGAAACTTAGTGGTAGTGTATAGATCTGTACAGACTATCTGCTTTGCTCAGTATGATAATAAATATTAACCTACCTGTCCTTCATTATAAATTGGCTGAAGCCAGAAATTTGTAATCCAGTAAGTATTGAGGTGTCTGTTATTAAGAATGAGTGCTTTTGCTCAAGATAGAAGCGCATTTAAAAAACAACAATCTGAAACTTGAAATCTGTCTTATGACTGCCTGGAACTGAACTGGAATTTTTTAAAGCCTTTTCAGTAATTAGAACTAACAGACAATGTATAGGAAAAACAAATTCTCACATGAAGTTCTTGATGTGCTGTCTATGGAAAGTAGTCAGTTACTTTAGTGATACTAAAGAAACCAACTCAAAATAGTTGTAAACATGGTTTCCAGTAAAAACATTGCTTAATTCTGTAGCTGCTAATGGAACTTCATTACTTGCATGCTGTTAAGTTAAATATCCTTCTAGTCCCCTCTACTACGTAACTATCTGACATTGGAAGAGTTGAGAGTTGGGTGTGTCATGTTTGTATAATGTATACATCTTGTATAAGATACTGTAATAGCATGCTAATGTAGGGTTAAAATAAATATACCAAGTCAGTAAAATTAGTGTACAATAATCTGAAAACCAGCTGAATGAGGGAGATGTAATTTTCACATGTGTAAATAGGAAGCTAGAAATGGGACTCCTAAGAAAGAAAGTGTCCATACTGTGTGATATATGAGTGAGACCCCCAGCTTCTTCCTTCCTAGTAGAGCAGTAGGATTCCTAGTAGGAATCTATTGATTTAAATAACAGGGCAATGTTTAAGTAGCAGTGGCGCTTCTGGTGGATGGTGCAGCTGGGGTTGTGCCTTCTGTTGGGTTTTATTGGAACATTAGGCCCTGTAGAAGGCATAGCCACAGCTGCAGACTTTCTTCCCATTTATGGCTGCATAATCCATGTGCAGCGCAGCAGTACATGGTAAGACAGGCTGAAGAGTTGTTTCTCTCATTGTTACTGGTGAAGAATTGAAAAGAAAATGGTCTAGAATACAGGGGTGTACCCTTTCTGATTAGAAAAGCACACAAGCACGTTTAGGCTATTCTTACACATTTAAGTTCCTGACTCAGATCATAACTAAGTGTTTCCCTGCAAGGAGGTGCTTTTTTCAGTTGAGGATTTAAGAGAAGAGATGCCCAAAAGAATTTTAGTATCCCTATCACTGTCTATTAAGTGTATTAATTAAAGATATGAACTTGTTTTAAATTGGGATACATCAGTCTCTACCTTTTTCGATATTTAGCATTGACCAATAAAAATCGAAAGGTCGTACAATTCAGAGCCTTTACATTATCATGGAAGAAGAATCTAACACTTATTCTAAACCTTGAGTTTTATCAAAACTGGTACCTTACCCACAATTCTGTTGTAGAAAAAACCTGAATCCATCCTGCTTCGTGTATGTCGTTCTACTTACAAGTTATGGCAGTAGCTGCCAGAATATCACAGAATATTGGCCCTTACCAGTAACATGAAGAAATGTGGTTTAAGTTAAACAGAAAAAAATGTAGTTAGCTTGCTAGCAGGCTAAACTGACACACAGAATGGCATTGATAAGTCTTTTTTTCTGCCAACAGCCGCTCAACTATGAAAAAAAGAAATCATATACACTTAATATAGAAGGAGCAAATACTCACCTTGATTTCCGCTTTTCGCACTTGGGACCATTCAAAGATGTAACGATGTTGAAGATCATCGTTGGTGATGTGGATGAACCTCCACTCTTCACTATGCCTTCCTATGTCATGGAAGTTTATGAAAATATGAAGATCGGGACTGCTGTTGGCACAGTAACAGCACAAGACCCTGACACTGCCAACAGTTTAGTGAGGTATAGTAAATCCAAATTACATGGGATTTAATTCCACCAGCTAAAGGGTTAATGCGATCTGGGATGTATGAAACTATGTCTTTTATTTTAGTACATGAAGGGAAACATAAGTCAGAACACTGTCACGATCAGTCTGCATGGATTAGATTTAATAATGTAGTCTTCAACCTTTTGTTGGTTTGCACTAAAATTGCCATCTAGCCATTGGTCTGAGCAAAGGTCTGTGTCCACTAGTTCCTGTAACAGCACATCTCCAAACAGCCCACTGAACAAGGCCAGTATATGTTACCACATCATGTAAAATGGTGTGATTCACTGGCCTGCTGCCAACAGTATCCTACCAGGATCATAACGCTCTTTTTCCCCTGTCGTGCTGATATTGTGCTGGCCCTCTGCACACTTGCCACACTGTCATTGTCCCAGGTACTTGTGCAAGACAGGAACTGGTTTAGGTACGCCTTTCCTCACAGACATGCAGTATAATTTTTGCAAAATTGTGTTTGAGGAGAAAGCCATTATTTTGTAATATGCTTCAGTTTTAGTGGGGTATCAAAAGAATAGAATGGGTGTAATAATGCACCCTAGTGATGTTACTAGGGCTATGTCATGTCATTTCCAATTGCCAGGTCTAGGGCAAAGAGAAGTGCTGAGAAGCAAGCATTTACAGCGTCAGATACATCATTTGAAAACTAAATGAATATATAACGTACTAGGAAGAGAGGATTTTTATATTCTTAATTGAATTCATTCTCAAAGAAAATGTTCTCATTAAAAAGAAAAAGAAAAAGAAAAAAGAAAGTTTTCTGTGTTGTTGCTCTGGTCAGAATACTTCATATAATAACAGAACTGGCTTGGAAATAGGTCATGGTCTGAACTAAGGAACTGAAATCAAGCTGGAAATACCCCCACAGCAAGCTCGAAAAAGCATTGATGCCAAAAATATACATATGGATATTAATTTGACTTCTTCTAAATTTAAGAGCATTTGGATTTAACCTTGAATGCTCTGGTACTGGGGCTTGAATTCATTACTGGTTTAGAGTAAAGTTTTCAGTTACATGTTTTCAGCTTTAATAGGATCCAGGGACATTTTTTACTGGCTTCATTTGTGGGATGAGTTACCTTCTAAACTGACATACAGTGTGAGAATTTTGTGGAACAATACATGAATGTTTGTCTTGAAGGTAACAGTGGATTTAAAGTGTTTCAGAAAAGAAAGCTCTTCATTAAAATATATTTGATGCTATTCCTTTTTGTGACATAACGATATAACCTTCATGGAAATCATATGAGTATATACTTGGAAAACAGTTTTTCTTAAGCTAATTGGGCATTTTTAGTCTCTTGACTGAGTTGAAATTTGCTGGGTATGTGTAATAGTGTTGGTAAGATGAAACAATTTTTGCAGAACGATTAAAGCATCAGGTTTTTATGGTGCTCTCGTGCTAATAGTCTAAGATTCAAAATGTTTATTGTCAGACAATCAATATATACAATTTCTCAGTGGCAAGTTATTGCCTTTGAAAAATTGCCACTATAGTATTTGTGTCTAAATCATAACATAAAATAGAAAATTTCACTAAAAATAACTGCCGAGTGCCTGTAGCTTTAACACTATAATTCTGAAACAACAACTAACACAGTCAGACAGATTAGCCATCATGGTAGTTTGGGAGTAGGAAGGGCAAGTTCAGATTTGACTATTTCCTCCATAATTCAACCATCTGTGGCCCCTAAGAGTTTTGTCTAGAAAGTGGTAAGACAACCACGGTAAAAGGGAAGCAGCAGTTTGTACAAAGTATGGGAAGGCCAGAAATAGATTTTCTGAGTGCAACAGGCAATAATTTAGAGATAGGGGGATTGGAAGGAAAAATATTTCCAAATATTTTGCTTTTTCTATAGGCCTTTTTTTTTTTTCCAAACAGGAATTTATAATTAGTGATTGAGGCCAGAATATTAAACACCCATATTATTCAAATAACTGAGGAGAAAAATTGTCCTTACCTTTTTCTATCCTATTTTTCCTCCCATTGACGTTTACTTTTGCATTGTTCCTTCCATCTCTGTCTATTGCAATGGGGAAAAAACCAAAGTGCTAGCAAAACGTACTGAATCATGAAACTGTGAAAGGAGCCAGCCCTCAGTTGCATTAGAGGAGTTTGGCAAGGGCAGTAGAAGCTCACATACCCTTGACATATCATTATATTGTGACCAGGTCCACTCTCTAGACAGGCTTTATCCATCTAGGTGGAACTGACAATGAATATTTTTTGTGAGCATGCAGGCTTTTTATGAAGATGCTGATCCTCTACGGCTTGGATTAACACATTGTTGCATGGGACTCTGAAGAGACATCAGGCTGGCTTGGTGTGCCCTCAGGTTCTCCTTGAGCCTCCTCCCGCAGGAAGAGAAAGACTGTTCAGGGAACAGGCAACTTTAACCCCCCTTCCCTCACCTCACTTTGCACACAAACACTGACACGGTGCAGAAGGGATTTATCTTGTTTCAGGATTTGGCGGTGGCTTGGGAAACTATGAGTTAGAAGCGGCACATGACCTGAGAAGGTGGCCAGGCCGGCCAGTCTGAGCTGCTGCTCTACCGGAGGCAGGGCCCTGCCCCACGCTCTGCTCACAGCGGCGAGTGAAGGGGTGGTTCAGAGGAGGCTGTTTTTCTCAGAAGCATGCACACAGTGCACTTAAGTTCTTCTGTGCTGGTTTGCAAGAAATGCCTCCACAGTTTGGCTGAAACCCTGATGAATCTGAAAGATAGTCTGAGGGTAACGAGGTCAAGTCTCTCTCCCGTTTCCACACAATTCCGAGTTCATTCAAAATAAAAATAGTGGTTATAAAAATAAAAACAGGAGGATTCAATATGACTTTGCTAGAAAGCACAGATCACACAGTCTCCACAGAAGAAAGCTACAGGTAGGACTTGCATAGCTGATCTGTGTGGAGCAATGAAGTAATGGAGTAATGGTTCTTCAGCCAAATGGCTCAGATACATCTTCAAATGCTGTAAGTCTACAGAACAAGCTACAGAGCAGCGATTTGCTTAGCAGTTTTTCCTAATCCACTTGTGCGTCCTTTCCACTTTATGAGGACACTCGTTACTGTGTGTGAGATTGATAAAGCATTAGGCACACACAGTTGCAACCATATCACTTCTTTGCCGTCCAGCTGCTAAAAGAGATACAGTGCTGTGATTTGTTCACTGCCCAATTAAGTAACAGTTTATTTTGGTGGCAGGAACAATTTTTCTAAACAGAATAATGGTTAGAGGACTAGTTACAGTAATTAACAATGCTGAAGGGCAATCTTCTAAAAAAATAGTTATTTGAGCTAAACCCAAAAATAAATAGCAGCATCTATTGTTATCATTGGAGAGGGAGCTGAAGGCTTTTCTGTCCTTATTTTCTCACTGTGATTTCATCAGAGTGATTTCAGCTTGTTCCTGAGCTGAGCAGTCTTCACAGGGCACGGACTTTGTGCCCGTGCTTGTACTAGTGTTCTATTTTTTCAACCTCTGTAGTAACAAATATAGCTATTAGAGGTTTCTTTTATTCAGACATTATCTGGTTGGCAATTTGGGCTGTTTTAAAGGAATTTTCTTTTTAATTTGATATTTTTCTTCAAATAGGTAGAAATGCATTTTCAGAGAAACTTTTAAAAATGCTATGTTTTGAAATAAAAGATTAGTATTCTATTGAAATATGAAAAGCAAACATAATCATAGCATAAAAAAGAAAGATATTAAAACATCATCATGTATTAATTTTAAAGATAAAGATTGTTTGAGTCATTTGGAAGACAGCTATTTACTTAAAAAATTGTATTCTCAGTCAATGGAAAATATCCTAAATTGTAATTCATTCACAGGGATTACTGCCTTGTTGGAACATTTATGAGAAACTAATCCCCTTTCATTGCATTGTGTCAAGTAGTCTGCTTCCATACCAAAATCTTTTGTTCCTTGAAAAGATCAAGGTTAAGTGATGCCTTATAATAACATCTGGTGTGCAAGCGGGTTTTGAAAGTTTCCCATACAATGCGAAAGAAAGCATGACTATTAAATGCTCTAATTATAATTTTATTTTAGTATATTATTAATTTTAAATCTCTCCATACTTACTTAGAAACCATCCCTTTTTTTCTGAACACATACACAGAAGACTTCCGTGGAGATTAGGGGTGAAAACAGTTTTTTAATTAGCAAGTGCATTGGGAGCAGCCCTAGGCTGCTAGTACTGCCTCAGGCCAGTTGAAACCCTGCCATCTTCCTGTAGGTGATTCTTGGGTGGTGAGTCCGTCTAGCCACAACATATACTCCTGATGATCCTTGGAGTTTTCTGACTGCATCTGGTCTGTTTTCAGTGGAGTGGTTTTCAGAAAAAGAATGTTGCTGCTATTCCCCAAGCCTCCTCCAAGTTGGTGATTCAGAAAAGCCCAAAGGCATAGTTTTAAGACCATGGTACTTTCTGAAACTCTGATGTAATAGTGAAAATAGTTAAATGACATAGGGAAGTTCCCTCATATTAACATGATGCCAGTTTGATATTGTCACAGGAGGAACTGAAAGTGTTTATTAACACTGTATCCTGGTAATAGTAGTTTTTGAGAACTAAGTCATGCTATTGTAGAAATACTGTAACGTCAGCTCACTCCTTTTGCTGCTATTGTGTAATCTTTGTCATGCAGTGGTACAGGAGGCAAATCACTGTTTTGAGCACTGATGACAGGGCCTCTGTCTCCCCTGGTCATTTGTTACTCCCACTTATTATGTTTGATTTCAATTGTTTTCATTTCTGGCCAGGAATGGTGTCTTCCCAGCTATTTAACAGACAGCTCCTGGCAAACAGGGTATGGGTACTGATCAGCAATCTGCATGTGACAGTGATGTCAAATGATAAGAAATGTAAGCACCTTCCCTTTTCAGAATGATGTCTATCATGGTTTGGTTAAAAATAAGCTTATATTTTGTTGGATCCTTGGAAGGTTGCTTAGGTTTTGTTACATTAATACATTGGAATTCAAATTGTTTTTGTGTAGGACCCTGATCAGTCTGTAATCTACCTCCCTATGATGAATTTTATTCACTAGGACTGAAGTTGATTAGCTATAGGAACCTGAAATACTCTTAGTGCCTTCCTGATGTCACTAGAAAATGAACTTCTTTCTTCACTGAGCTCTTGACGCTACTTCTGAAAAAACAGTAGAACACAGAAGAAATAAATATGAAACATAAAGGTGCACATGGTTGTCTTATATAGAAAACAAGTGTTTTACTTCCAGGAAAGACAGAACCAGCCAACCAACAACAAAACAATAAAAACAAAGTAGTAGACAAAAATAACCAAGGAAAGTCAGAAAAAGCTTTTCTTCTTTTTTTTTTTTTTTCTTGTGAATATCAGACTTAATTTTGTGCTAAGTTAGTGAAGAATACAAGTACAGTCTCAGCCCTGACTCGGGCTTCTCACTTTGCAATGGTCTTGTGTTATTGACTTATAACGGATGATGTATCATAATGGTCATGATACATGTATATACTAACGAGTACAAAAATGTGCTTTCCAACATCATACCTGGTATCTAGAAGCTATAATGAATTCAAAGTTGCCTTACCCTAGTTTGATTTAAATTGACAGCCTTCTCTTCCTTTCTTTTGGATAGAAAACTGAAAAATCAATGAATGACAAGTACATAGGATTATAACAACTAATCTGGTGTAGGAAATTGTTCTTCAGTTCCTCCATCAGGCAGAGAAACTTATTTTAACTTATTAATCATTAGTAAAGGATAGATAGAAGTTCAATACTTTGTGGCATGAGCCTTTAGAAAGTCACATTAATTTTCAATAAATGGTATTTTAAGATACCTGCTCATATGTAGATGAAAGAACATACCCATGGAGTTCCATGTATTCCTATTATTATTTCTGAGAACCTTAAAGACATAAAGTGTTGTGGATGATTCTGGTTATAGACTATTTTTCTGATGTAAAGTTTATATTTACTAGAGGAAGAATAATACCTGAACTTTTGACTCAAACTCAGTCACTCAAATTTTGGTCATACAGTATCATCATATTAAGTGAAGGGAGGTGTAGGAGAGAGCTGTGCCAGGGGATCGGGAGAGAGGGGGTGGTTTAAAATAAGATTGGTGTTGTAAAATTTGTTTTTTCTTCCTGTCCTCTGAGACCAGTATCAGTTTCTATGCCACTCCCCCCTGCCACTCCCCCCTACTGTCAGTAGGGATAGGGGTTAAGATTGATCCCCTGCTGGAAAATATCAAAGCCTCTTCACCTAGTTGTATTCGTTTGTCTTACTTGCAGTTTGAATGTCATGTAAGTGGAATAAGGTCAGTTTGCTTTTTGCTATCCTGTGCACAGGGTGCTTTGCTAGCCGTACTTAGGGCAGCCTGCTGAGATCAGTGCCATTGTGTAGAGTGACCGTCCCTCCCTCACATGCCCGATGGGGGAACTTCCCCCCAGATGCTGCCAGCTCTACTTGTGGAGGCAAAGGCAGACATCTGTCCTCCACTCTGCTCAGACCCTCAAAGCATGACACTGTCATAACTCTGTGATCAACACCTACAGAGACACACTGTATCTTCCCAGGGTATGTGAATGGCTCGCAGTCAGTTAGCAGAGATGAGCTGTGTCCTCCTCCATCTCACCTCTTTCATTCATTTGCTCTCTGTATTCCTCCAGTATTATTCCTCTCTAAGACTGTCAGTAAATCAATACAGAAAAAGAACACCCTATTTTGAATGGCTGGAGACAGAGGGGAATTTTTCTCCAACTTCTTCTCTGATTCTCTGTCTGTCTTCACAGGGACGAACCATTTTAAAATATTTCTTTATAGTGTTGAGGTGGGAGATCTGTTGCTGAGTTTTTTCCTGAGGCCTCAAATTATTTTTGATTCTTGTCAAGCTGTGTGTCCCAGACCTCCCACTAACAAAAATGTCCATCTCTCTGTGCAGGAACTGGTAAGCTGTTCTGACAGCTGTTCTGACTAAGAAGCATCCAGCTCAAGATGGTGGTCAAAATCTCGTAGCAACCAGAACAACCTCCATCTCTCACTTAGAGCTGTAAGAGAAAAAACTGACAGATCATCTTTATATGGTGACTCTAAGAGCCTGATTTTTCATGCCAGGACATCATCTTTATGTTTCTATAATTTCCAATGACTTCAGAATGCCTCCAGTATTTAAAATTCTTTCAGGAGTCGGCCTTCATATCTGAACATCTCTGTAGTGTAGTCTTTTGATAGGGCCATTCAACACCAACAAATTGGCATAAATCTATCAATCTTGGTTTTATTTGGTTTGTCTTTAGTATGAGGAGGAAAAAAAAAGATAATATGTAAGTAGGCTACCATTATTTAGCTGGTAAACATTTTAGGAACAAAAAAGTGATTCTTACGTAACACTGACTGCACTTTATTTCTTAGCAGCATTGGAATCTGAATGTTAATATCTGAATAAAAAGCAACTTCGATATAATAGTCTGCCATCAACACAACTACCTGAAATGCATTTGGACAATCGTAGTCCTCTGAAGAGATTCATAAAATTAGGAAAAAGAGACAAACCTTTATCTTGCTTTGACTTCTGAATTATGCCTCTAAGGGTGTGGGCTGTTCTTAGCCTACGTTTACTGGTAGAATTAGCTAGAAAAAATGATCGATCAGTGGTTAACACATGCAGACAGAAATTGTCAGCTAGAAAAGATGGGTGTACAGAAATGGCTTATTTCCTTCAAATGAAGAGCATTCCCATTTTCCAGTGTCCAAGGTGAGCAGTGTGCTAGCAATGCATAGGGGATGGGAATGAGAAGAGGAGCAGGAAGCCAACTTCTGCATGAAATGCCGTAGTGGCTGCCTCTCAGAGGTTTTACTGGGAGGCAGCGGTTCACTGCTTGCAGCTCCTCTGTGCCTCGCAGGATCCTCCACCTCCCATCTCCAGGACAAGAGAGGGAAGGCTGCCACTTCTGCTGAGCTGAGATTTCAGTATGAGAGGTGAGCCAGGATTCCCGTATGGGAGACAACAAGGTACGGCTGATCAGCTGATGGATGTCAGCTGGGAGCCAGCACTAGAGCTAACTCAGTGGGAACAGCATATCAAACTGAGTTCCTGCAAACGCTCTAAGAGGAACAGTATTTTTCTCAAAGTTATGCTATGCCTGTCTGAAAAAAAAAGGAAAGGAATGGTAAACAGAGGGATTACCTTCTCTGAGCTCTCTTCAAACGTATTTCATTTTCACAACTGGAAAGCACAGTTGAAGGCTGTAGTTCTCCGTAGTTGTCTTCTCCTGAGGAGCTCTGGAACATCTAATGTCTCCTTAATCTACCAGACACACTGCAGGGAGAAAATTGGTTACCTGCTGTTTTGGCAGCCGACTTCTGACTCACACTTCACAATTGCTTTCCTCTCCTGGAGAAGTTTGTTTGAACTATGGGGAAATAGATTGGCCCTGGAAGGGAGGTAGTTTAGCGCAAGACAGTCATGGCAACAGAATGTCTCCCCGCTACCTCATTTGGCTTCAAGGGGATGCTGCTTGTTCCCAGGCTGATGAGGAGTGCTGCTGTCAGGAGGCAGAGAGAAGATGAAAGGCATGCACCAGAGTTATGTCCCACCATGGGCCATTTCTTGTTGCTCTCCAACTGGCCAAACACAGACGGTTGCATCTGATCAGTTCTTTCACTGTTCGTCCTGGTACACCCCCCTCCCTCACCCTGTGCAGTTGTTGCTTACACTTCTTTTTGTAAGTTATTTTTAGAAGAAAAAAAACCCCTCTGAGTCTGAGCATCTCTGAGAAAGTTTCTTTGCTTAAATTTTTGACTAATAATGGCATTCGTTTTCTAATTGATAAGTCTATAGATGATGTGAGTAATTGGTTTGGCAAAGGATCTGTCCTCTTCCCATGACCTTTTTTAAGTGCTTCTTTGTGGCCAGTTTTGCTTGTTATTAAAGAACTGGCTGTTTACCTCTGCCTCAATTGAAAAAAACCCAAAGAAGTACTGTGGCCTGTGAATGTCTATCTGGCTGAAATGTGGCTTTGGAAGTTCATAAGCAATAGCAGGTTTGTAGCCAGGGTGGAAATTTGTAACAGAGTTCTTGTTTACGTTTGATAAATAGAGTAATAAATAAAAAAAGCATAACAAAAGGATAAGCTAAAGACTTGATTAAAAATCAAAAAAAAGACAAGTTAAAAACTCAAAACTACTTAAAAACTCCAACTCAAGGCTCTTCCTTAAAACACTGTAACTGGAGAGAGACATACTGGAATAGTTACAGGCTATACCACTTGTCTGTCAAGTGACAAACTGATATTAGTATTATCTTGAGACTGAATAATTTTGGGAGAAAGATTCTGAAAATGCTTATGGGTTTTAGCTTCAGAAACCCTCCTAAAAGGTTTGGAAATCATTAATGTTCCTAAACTCCTTTAGCACCTTTTAAAACTTTCTCCATTTTTAAGCATTCTCTGTATTATTAGCACCTGACTCTTCTAATACTGCACACTGATTTATATGTCTGCAGTACCCTTCTGCCTAAGGCCCATCTTGCATATACATTTCTCTTTATTTCCTAATTCACACAAATGCTTTTAGTTTCCAATAAAAAGAGTGGGAATATCTGTCGTGACTGAAGCACTGCTTCACTAAAAGACAGGAGGTGAGGAATGAAGTCACAGGAGCCAGGGGCTTGCTCTGGTCAGAAGCAGAATTAAGGACATGGATGGAAGCTAGGAATGCCCTTCTGTTGAGTGAATCTGCCTAATAAAAAGGTGGCACATATTACATTTCCCAGTACTAGCGGAACTGAGTTTTGGTATTTAATTTCTTTCAGATTCTCTTCAGATAGTGCGACTAATAGGTTTTCTATATTCATGATCCTATTTAATGTAGTTTCTCTAAGATTGGTTTCTGGTGTTGGTTTGGACGTAAACAGTTTATGGAGAGCTGTTTACCTAGGCATGTCTTATTATTAAGTCTCTTTATTAACATGTGCCATGCAACTCAGATGTGCTGATTTAATGGTTAAAACTATGCTAATTCATACAGCATTGTCAGGAGTAAATGTCTGTAAACAAATATCTGCAAGTAATATTATAAGTTCTATTTTAAATGATCACATTCTAAGTAAGAAGAAACAGCCAACTCAATTAAGGTGGAAATTCACTTTTGAAGTAACTCTTTGAAATTCAAAACTTGCACTATAGCTTTTTGTGGTCTAGAAAAAGCATTGAAAAGCAACTCAGTGGAGGTGGAGGGAAGGGTAGGAGGGGAAGGGTATCGCTGTCTTTGTTGCCACTATTATCTAGCTGAAAGTAAATTTTTACTAGAAATAAATTCAGAAGCCTAAGTAAAGCATCATTGGCTCTGGAGTATGCTGTATTTATGGATATACCTGGTCTCTATTCTCAACGTGTAGATAAATCAGCGGCTAATATTTATAAAAACCTAAACTGTTAAGCACTTTATAAATACAATGAAACTTGTTCTAAACGTCCTCTTACATGTGACAAAAATGAGTGGCTCTACCAAGGGAGTGTCATGTACAAAACATTTTTAGAGCACTTGGGAGCAGTGCTTTAAACTAGCCTTTCTACTTCTTCTGCTGTGTGGGAATATCTTCTGTAACTTGTTTTACTGAGACATGGTGAAGGTTGGGAACCACAACAGTGCAAATGACTGCTTTAGATATGATACACAAAGCAATTTTAAGGAAGAATCTGGAGTTATGGAGGAGAACTGAGCATTATAATAATGGGAAAGCATAAGAAAGGGCCACTCATTTGTTCATGATCAAGAAAAATTCTGTCAAGCTGTGAATGTTTCAATATATCTGTAATTATGCAAAAGTCAGCACAGAAAGGGGAAGTGCTACTGTGGATAAATTAGAAACATTTTTCATTATTCTAGTATCACTGGAAGTAAAAGTGTTAGTACAATAAAGTACCTCAGGATCACTTTCCATTAATGACACAGAAAATTAAACTGAGAGCTTTGAGCTTCTATAGAATACATTTAAATAACTGATTTAGAAAACAGCATTCATTTTTAAAAAAATAAGACCATCTATTACTATATGTCTATGAAAAATTAAATGTTAGGTAGTCACAATTCATAACAATCAAACTTCAGTTTTTCTACACAAGCTTCATATTTGGGACAGATATTTGTCGGGTTTGGTTCTGTACATTACTCAGAGGGAGAGGTAAGGATTTGTTGTAAGTCACACACATATAAAAGCAGCTAAGTATTCTTACTGCTCTAAGTTTTGTTTTCATTTAAGCCTGATTTGAAATACTGTCTATTTTTAAGCTACTGTCTACAAATACTAAATAGCTCTATTTTTATGGTTCTGTGGTCAGTACAAAACTGACTCACAGAGTAGTCACTGTGCCTGATGTTGATAATAGGTAAACAATGTCCACAGTAATAAATGTTTGCAACGACAGAATTCTTGTATTATAAATTGGTTTGGATTTGCAGTACAAATTCCATAAGAACAGGTCAGTGAAGCATATTTTATTTTTTTTTTTTAGCAAATAATTCTTGTCATTATCAGGAGAACCCAAGAAAAACAAGGCTGTACTAGTAGAGAAGGAATTAAATTTTATCATCGCATACCTAGTTGTAAGCTCTACCAGTAAAGAATCCTGCTAAAGTCTCCAAGAAAACTGAGGGACAATTATACTTCCTATGCTTCCTCTGTCCACATTCCAATTCATCATGTAAAAGATGTTTGTGTATATGTGCACTGTCCATCTTGCCAAATGTTCATTATTTCTGCCTTAATAGATAGTCAAGATGTTCCGACTATTTGTCATAGCTCATGTATCCTACACTGCCAAGCATAAGATATAAGGCATGGAGGGATTTCTCCACCTGAAGCATGTATCTTCTGTACAAAGTTCAAATCTCAACACAACTCCATGGCAAGCATGGCAGCTTTATGGACTTTTAGAGACTGATATCACTCTTTCTCCAAAGTTTTGGTAATTAGTAAAAAGTGAGACTAACTGTGCACATAGGACATATGACTTCTCCACTGATACTGGCACAATCTTTCAAAACATTTCCATGACAAATAAACACTTGGAGAAACTGAAAATCTGTGCTTCGTGGATGACTGAGACCTGCAGAGACAATGGCAAAATCAATTGTCCTGAAACTGAAATGCAAATCCTGATTCCCAGATAAAGAAATGTGGGTAGCCTGGACTAATATTGCTACATAAAATAATGTCAACTGCATAGTTGTGTTCTTTTTTGTTTGTTTGTTTTGTAATGGGTTCTCAGAGGATTCCAATAGTCTTTGAAAGGAGTATACGTTTTCTTGGATAGCTGTAACGTTCAGCATGTCATGATCAGTGACTGATGAATGTTGGTCAGGATATTGTTTTTAATTTATCTCCTGAGTTTACTGAGCACTGAGAAGCATACCAGCTTTTGGAAGTGTGTCTGCAATACCCCCTGTGATTCAGCAATTAGAAATTCAGCAATTTTTTTTGTTCTTTTACTGGCAACATCACTTGTTTTGATTTTTTTCATCCAGTTTGGGACACAGTGATTACATAATGTCCTCTGAAAAATAATTCCTGACTTAAATTCCTAAAAATGGTTGCCCCATCCCCTACATAATCAAGATCTTGCCGGTCCACTTTCAATATGGAGACAAGTTTGAGTCTGTTACCTGTTTGAAGCAACTTCAGCTGCCGTCTTGCACATTCAAAGTGTCTTTGTTGAGCAGTTCTTGAGTATTTTATAATGAGGTATTCTCAGGTGTTGGTAGTTAATGAACTGCACATAGGTTCTGACTGTAGCTCAGAGGGAAACCGCAAGTTAATTCCTTATTCCAGAGAAGCAGAAAATGGGTGGAACTGAGATGTGTTGTCTCTCCGACAGCTTCCACAGTTGTATGGGAGCTGTTTCACTCTTCAAAATGTCGAAAGGAAAGATGGAGAGCAGGCAAGAAGGAAAGATTTTCTAGCCTAGTTTTGATTGCTTTGATTTCCAGTGCCTGACTTTAATTGCGGAAAATGCTGGAATCATGGAAAGAAGACCTTGAGTGCCACAAGCCAAAACAGCACATTGTAAGGCAGATGTAAAATACTTCTTGGAGGTCAGAGAGGTGGGTTCAGATTCTCTCCAACAAGGAAGATATAACCTAAGTCATCAAGTTCTGTCTGACTTTTCCACTGAGTGTCCTATCCTTTGGTCAGTTAAGGTGACTCACTCAAATTGCTGTCTCCTCCGCTAATGCTTTATTTCATTTGCTTTTTCACATGTCGTATCTTACTTTAATATATCATTCAATGGAATGTTTGTTTGCTTGTTTAACTTTCCTTTCCACAAATAGTCTAAATAAGTACATTGTGAGAGAAATAAAACTGAAATTATTTTTAATTTTTTTGAGCTTGGCAACCTTTATGTGCACCACTTTTTTTATTAGTTGGCAATTACACTCTTGGTGATGTACAAATAAGAGCAATTGGATGGGACAAATAAATCATTTCGACCTATATATAGCTTCCATACATTAAAAACTTCACAGAATGAAAGCAGGGCTGACAAATTATCAGGAAAAACAATTATGATACATAAAAGACTTAGAAGCTTTTTCCTTATTTTTTTCATCAAGTCTGACGTTAGTGAAGAAGGCTTGATAGGGGTCTGTAATTGCTTCATTTGTTAAAAGCTGTTGTAAATTATTCCAGCTTTGGGAAAAAATGTCTTGTCAATCTCTTCTTTTGTGTTCCCTCCTTCTGCTTCCATTACCCACTTCAAGGTTTTTACTTCCTCTGCTAGGCAAAGTGTCCAAAAGCCAAGGGAGTTAAGCAGGGCTGGTTAGTTCTGCTTGTAGGCTAATGTCAATTGCAGCTTTGGGAATCAGCATACATTTCTGCTACTAGTGTCTGTAATGGTTATGTTCAAAACAGTTTATGTCATCATGTCATCAACTTTGTGTCAGAGAGATATGCTTCAAAACAGGTACCAGAACTTGAGCACACTGGTTTGCAGTGACAAACAAATAAGCAGAAGAATAATATCTTAATATCTTTTTATTATCTTTTCTGCCTTTCCATTTTATGATTCTTTTAGTCAAAATATATGTGTATCTTACCTTTGACAGGATTGTGTACTGCTGTGTAGAATATCACCTGTTAGAAATTTGTATCTTTGTGAGTCACAGTGGAAACCTTCTTATGTATCAAAAGAAACGTAACGTTATGAAAGAAATAGAATATGGTATTACTTTGGGTTTCTCAATAATATAGAATTTTTCTTAGGGCGTTTTTAAAATTTCTGTGATTTTAAAAGCTTGAAAGTAATATTCTTATGTAGCTTTCTGTTACTTTGGATGATACATACTACAATAAGTATATATTTATTGTTTTATTTCTTCATAGATATTTCATTGATCATAACACAGAAGAAGATAGGTATTTCACCATTGATGCTAGTACTGGGACCATTAAGACTGCCAAGATCTTTGACAGAGAGGAGACACCTTGGTACAACATCACAGTGGCTGCTTCTGAGATAGGTAAATACTGTATTTGGCACAAAGTATTAAAAAAAAAAATTAGAAAGGAAAATAATAATTTTCAGGTTTTAAGAAACAGTATCTTGAGATGATATGTTCTTTGTAACCTCATGGGGTTTTTAGCCAGTTTGGATAAAGGAGAATTTTCTCTGTGTGTATAAATTCCCTAATTCCACAGAACAAATAAACAAAACCCAATGCCTATGTGATTCCACCTATGTAAATTTACCATGTTTTTCTGTATGTGATAGAAGGCTGCCATTTTACCTAGGAACAGTTCCAAGCATTCAGTGCCCTAAAATCAACAGCTTGTCCCATTTGTGTTTCTTATTTTGTATATCTTAGAAGATAACACTCTATAGTACTGTCTGAGAAATTCATCCTTCCTTCTTGTATCTGCTATTAACATATTTTAGCAACTTGCGTTTTAAATATGTCAATTTAAATTTATATCTGACAGGGGCCTAGTAGTTGCTGATTATCAGGGTGTACCTCTCCCCTTTTAATAGGGAAATTGCCAAGTTAAGATACAATAAATATTTGCCTGTACATTTAAAAGGCCTCAAAGTCTGATGAATTCCCTTTGCCTCAGATAATCACAGAATCATAGAATTACAGAATAGTTTGGGTTGGAAAGGACCTTTAAAGGTCATCTAGTCCAACCCTCCTGCGACAAGCAGGAACATCTTCAACTAGATCGGGTTGCTCCCCTGGGGCATCTACCACCTCTCTGGGCAACCTGTTCCAGTGTTTCACCACCCTCATTGTAAAAAATTTCTTCCTTCTATCTAGTCTAAATCTACCCTCTTTTAGTTTAAAACTGCTAACTCTTGTCCTGTCGCAACAGGCCCTGCTAAAATGCTTGTCCTCATCTTTCTTACAAGCGCCCTTTAAGTAGTGAAAGGCTACTATAAGGTTTCCCCATAGACTTCTCTTATTCAGGCTGAATAACCCCAACTCTCTCAGCCTGTCTTCATAGGAGAGGCGTTCCATCCCTCTGATCATTTTTGTGGCCCTCCTCTGGACCCACTCCAATAGGTCCATGTCCTTCTTATGTTGGGGGCTCCAGAGATGGATACAGTACTCCAGGTGGGGTCTTATGAGAGTGGAGTAGAGGGGGAGAATCACCTCCCTCGACCTGCTGGCCACGCTTCTTTTGATGCAGGCCAGGATGCCGTTGGCTTTCTGGGCTGTGAGCACGCATTGTTGGCTCACGTCCAGCTTTTCATCCACCAGTACCCCCCAGTCCTTCTCGTTGGGGCTGCTCTCAATCCCTTCATCCCCCAGCTTCTACTGATATTGGGGGTCACCCCAACCCAGCTGCAGGACCTTGCACTTGGCCTTATTGCACCTCATGATGTTCACACGGGCCCATTTCTTGAGCTTTTCCAGGTCCCTCTGGATGGCATCTGATCCCTCAGGTGTGTTAGCCACACCACTCAGCTTGGTGTCCTCTTCAAACTTGCTGAGGGTGTGCTTGATCCTGCTGTCTATGTCATTGATGAAGATATTAAACAGTACTGGTCCCAGTACGGGCCCCTGAGAGACACCACTTGTCACCGATCTCCATCTGGACATTGAACCGTTGACCACTACAGTCTGGATGCAACCATCCAACCAATTCCTCATCTACCAAACAGTCCACCCATCAAATCCATACCTCTCCAATTTAGAGAGAAGGATGTTGTGGAGGACCGTGTCAAAGGCCTTAGAGAAGTCCAGATAGATGACATCTGTAGCTCTTCCCTTGTCCCCTGATGGAGTCACTTGCAACAAGTCACTTGCAACAATAAGCCTTGCAACAGTCAAGAAATGTCTGACTGAGTAGTCCCAGATAAATATTTTGACATGAGGCAAGGACAGTTTTAAAAACATTTCAGTTAGCCTTTATATTACAGGTCTTTATTTTGGTACAGTCAAAGTTTTAATGTGAAAAAAACTCAACAAGCCAAATGAAAAAAAAATCCCAACCTGGATCAATAGATCCAGTCCTGCTAAGTACTCTTCATGACACTGTCTTTCAGTGGCAGTGATTTTGATCAAAACTATGAACTACTTTTATGTATATTCCTTTCCTTTTACTCTTTTTCCCTTTTTTGGTGCATTCTGTCATTGCCAGACAACATGATACAGGTCTTACCTGCAATAGGTGCCACTGACATTATTGAACCCCCTCTGCTTTCACCTGTTTCATCTCCAAGTTAAAATGGAATCTGTTCTGCCACTACATCACTAGCACATGCTACAGGATTAATAGCACATACATATTTTATAAGAACAACAAATTGTTTCTTATTACTGTACCTGCTTCCGTAATTCAATTGACATTTTGAACTAAGTGAATTTCTATTCTAAATAGAAAATCTAGAGTTTTATGGTTAGCCCTTTAAAAAAAGTAACTACTGACACTTCAGTGTGCTTGGCAGTGTCTTCGTATATAATGTGTTACTTCAGTGCAGCATGAAATAAAATATAATTTAAACTTAATCATAAGCAGGTGCATAGTAAGTGTTAATTTGTATTAAGATTAAAAGCCACATTGGGGCATGCTGAAAAAAGGAGTAGTCACTAGTCTTTTCGGGAAGCTAGCCAAATGTAATTATTTTGCAGAAATAAATCTCAATAGCATTAAACTTAAATGTAGCTTTCTACACATTATTTATTTCACATAGTCAAATGAGTGGTAATACATGTACCATGCTGAGAGAATGTTATGGAGAACAGAGAAGGATTATGTTTATAACTAAAAGAGAATAGAATGAGGTTGAAATGCCACTTTTTTAAGACAGCCTGTTTAGAATTCTTTATTGCAGGTGCAACTTGTTACAGGAAAACAGAGATCTTTTTTTTTCTCCCTTGCATTGCCTTTCTTACTGTTCAAGTTGGGGTTGGAAAGACAAGTACATCTATAACGTCAGTTTGAAAAACAATTTGGTTATGAAAAAAGGAAGAGACAGCAGTGAAGAAGAGATGGGTGTCAGGCAGACTGACAGGCAACTTAAATGATGGGCAGCCTTTCCTTGCATCCACTTCTTTGGCCATTTTTTTACCTGCAGTAATTTGAAAATTACAACACTACTGTACTCTTCCAAATCCATTGTAAAATCGCTAATTGGATCTACTATGGAAGAAGGAGTACATGTAGTGTATACAGCATCAAGACCAAAACTCTTATGTTAGCTGCTATCTATCCCATATCTACAGCCTTTTATGGCATTCACTTTCAAGTCCGTGCACAAGACATTGCAGAACTAAGACTAAAGCAGAAAAACAGGTGGAAGGCTATGACCAAAATGTTATTTAGCGGTGAGAGTGGCAGTCTTCAAGTTCATCTGACATAGTAGAAGACATTTGTAGCTTCTGACACCATTTGGTTAACCAGGAACATAGCAGAATCTGCAAGGCCCAGAAAGATTGTACTGCTTCAACAGTAAGACATGTTCTGCTGAAATAATGTTATGGTTATAGTTAGTTTCTTGAAGTGTTTTCCTCTGTTGACTTTATGCTACAGTTCACTGAAAGAATTCTGTTTGTACTGATCATCCTTCGGGCAGCTATTTGTAACTGTGCTTATTTTATGTAAAAGAAATTTAGAATCAACATCATATTTCTGTTCTCAAATGTATGATATCCTTATGCTTCAGCCTTATTGTTTCTGAACCTTTTATAAGACATTTAGTTTCATTTTTAGTCTCAGTATGTGATTTACACTCTGCATTGATCAAATGTCCCCTTTGAAATCAGTAGAAGTTCTACCACTTTTCTCTGAGTGTAATATTGATGTAATGATCAGTGTGTTTTTCTGTTTACATGGATACTTCCTAAAGCACCCCAGAGTTCATTGCCATGAGAATGGATGGGGCAATCCTTTTTTTTCTTTAACATGCACTGCTCTTTAACAGCAGCATACAGTGAGGAAGAGTGGGATTTTGGTGTCCAGGGCATACCATTGAAGTTGTTGCTTTGATTGTTTCAGTACTAGCACCTCCTGAAAACTCCTTGTGGTATTAGGAATAAGAAAGTTGATAAAATTATACTATATTTTACACTGAAGCATCTACAGACTATGTTTGTGGCAGGGAGAAGGACTACAAATAGATGGTAATAGGATTTTAAAATACGGTTTCACATAGAATTATTCACGTTTCATTAGCTTGTTTGAATTCTTTGAGAAAGTTTATAAAAGAGTATTTGAAAGAGGAATGAGATACAGTTCGCTTAGCTCTATTAAAGGCTTTTGACCAAGTCTTTGATAAAAGTAATGGAAATAGCAAAACACAGAGAAAGTGTACAAAGTTTTATAACAGATGAAAGACTAAGTTAGAAGAAAGAAATACAGTCATAGTGAATGGTTGTTTCTTTGGGAGTGGAAAAAGTTAAGGACTGGTGTAGGATCTGTCAATTAGAATTCTTTCTAATGATAGCACACAATGGTAGGAAGTGATTCAGATTTGCAAATAACCTCCCTAGCTGCTAAGAATTAAGGAAGACTGAGAGAAACTCATGTAAGAATGACACATTGAAATATGGGCTAGATAAATGAATGTTGAAATGGATTGAAAGTTGTCTTAAATTGCAGGCTTAAAGGGCTGTGATCAGCAGCCCAAAGGGCAGCTGGAGGCCAGTCACTAGTGGAATACCCCTGGGGGCTGATACCGGATGCAATACTGTTTAATCTCTTCATTAATGACCCGGTTAATGGGACAGAGTGCACTCTCAGCCAGTTTGCAAATAACACAAAACTGGAGTAATGGCTGATACACCAGTGGGTCATGCTGCCGTCCAGATGGATCTCAACAGGCTGGAGAAATGGGTGAACAGGAACCTTGTGAAGGTCAATAATAAGAAGTGTCCCGCACCTGGAGAGGAATAATCCCAGGCACACATGCAGGCCCAACTGGCTGGAGAGCAGCTTTTCAAAAAAGGACATGGAGATCCTGATGAATGCAAGCTGAACGTGAGCCAGCAATCTGCCCTTGTGTCAAAGAAGGTCAACTGCATCCTGCAGTGTGTGAGGAAGAGTGTTGCCAGCAGGTTGAGGGAAGTGATCCTTCCCCTCTATACAGCACTGTTGAGGCCACACATGGAATGCTGGGTACAGATCTGGGCTCCCCAGTACAAGAGAGACATGGAGCAACTGGACTAAGTCCAGTGACAGGGCATGAAATCATTAAGAACTGGAGTATCAGTCATACGAAGAGAGACTGAAAGAGCTGGGACTGTTCAGCCTGGACATGAGAAGGCAGCTTATCAGTGAGTTTAAATACCTGATAGGGGAAGTAAAGAAGATGAGTAAAGATGAACAAAGATGAGGAAAGACTCATCTGAGTGGTATCTAGTGATATGACAGGAGGCAATGTGCACAAATTGAAATACAGAAAATTCCATTTAAACATAAGAAGAAAAATGTTTTTACTGTGGGATTGGTCAGAAATTGGGACAGGTCACCTAGAGAGGTTGTGGAGTCTCCATTCTTGGAGATATTCAAAACCCAACTGGACATGGCCCAGAGCAATGCACAATAGTTGACCCAGCTTTGAACAGGTCACTTGGACTTGCTGATCTATGGAGTTGCCTTCCAACCACAACCATTCTGTGATTTGTGATATTGGGAACTATATGTTGAATGTGGAGAAGAAAAAAGAGAACTATTTCTCACGAATAGTGTTGTATGCTCCAAGAAAACAGGTGGTTGTAAAAATAATTGTGGGTGATTCAATTAAGGTTTCTCTCTAGCATATAGTAGTTCTGACAACAACCGCAAAAGCAACAATAACAGCAAAACCCCAAATTGCAGACCCTGCAAGAGAAAGGTGGCACTAAAATATAAATGGATGGACTTCTACCAGTTCCAAAGCCAATTTCAGTTAGAAAAATAAACAGGTACTTCTAAGTTTTCAAAGCAGTGCTGCAAATAAGACAAATAATAGTATCTTTAAAGTCTTTGTACTCAATAAGAAGGAATAAAAACTGTGGGGAGAAATAAACATTGATGATTGAAGGAATCAGAGAATGTCTTCATTTGAGAATCAAAGTGAGGATTATAGCTTTAACTAGACATTTCTACTAAGAAATATAGCAAGGAAGACTGTGTCAGGAAACTTCTTTCAGATATTAATTCTAACAACTGAACTGAGTGTGTTCAGTATCTGCTCAATAGACACAGAGCAAACCAGCTTCTAGATATGGCTTTCAGATGATGTTAACATCAAGAAATTACTGAGATTCATAAAGTACTGGACATTTAGAGGGATAAGAAGGATATCTATGGTTGTAATAGGAAACATGACTTTTTGAAAGCAAGATAAGTGCTTATATTTCTGGGCAGATCCAAAAGTTTTTATTTCAGAGATTTAGAAGATACTTTCTACTGGGAATTTTTCACATATTTCTCTTTTGCAGCTGGTAAGTATACCAGTGTGTAAAATAGATTTCTGGGTTACTAGATCACTGATCTTTTGGGGATGAAGTTGTGGTGTTCCTGAGTGTCTTCAACATGCTCTGCAATGGCTGAGAATGGAAAAGCAGATTTCCCACTATTTACCTGAAGTACCAACTTGAATGCAATGAATACACAAACTGATCTTTGAAGGGTCCATAAAGAGTTCCTAATATGTAAAGCTGTGGAGAGGCTGTGGAGAACAGGAGAACTGAAATACTAAGGTATCTGGCAGGTTCTGTCAGATCTCCCAGGCTTAAAGAAATACTAGCAAGAGACGGTAAGAAATGACCACATGAGAAGATACTGCACAAACAGAGCTTTGATACCACAGTGTATTAGAAATCAAAACACTTAAAAGACATCATTATGCAATCAGTTTTACAGACAAAACAAAGATCTCCAAGTCTATCAGACACAAGCAGATATTGGAAAAAAAAACCCAAAGATATTTGTCTTTGTTTGTATGTCTTCTGTATTTTCTTCTCCGTGCATATTCCTCATAGTAGCTTCAGGGAATAAGATACCGAAGTGTTGAGTTAAAGCAATACCTCATTGACAAAATGCGCAATACCCTGTGATGTGGTGTTGAAAGAATCCCACAAAAATACAGTCATTGTAAAACTTGCACAAAGAAGTAACTTTCAGAGTTATTTTCATAGAGGGCAAATAAACCCTGTTCAGAATTAAAATATGTGAAAAGACAGAACAGCTCACAAGGATAAGAGTTTGAAACAGTTCGCTTGCAAGAATTAGGGTAAAAACATTAAAGTGCATGTTCTAATTATGACATAAGTAGTTTTTTCATCAATAAGTTTTAGTAGAAACAGAAACAATAACAGAAAGATACAGTTATCCAGTTCAGAGGAAAACAGGATGCACAGAGAGGAATAATAATTTGCAGCAGTGACATATAAAACCCCTTGAGATTTTGAATAAATATTGAAAGCCCTATAATTACATTAAATAAACATATAAAGTATATAATTAGAGTGAGGTGCAGTTGTATCTTTTCTTTAGATGCACAGGGATATTGCCACCTCATATTGCCATGAGTGAACAGCAAGTTATGAGAAAAAATTGCCAGTTCCTTTTCATATTTCATGGTTGCATTGCGGCGTAGAAGACATCCCTAATATTTTGGTAAGAGATTAAAATATATGTTACTTCTGATAGCACTACATGAGACTGTCATATGGAGAACGAGAACTGCAGGTAGAGTGGAGACGTAAACAGAGTAAACCTGTTAATGATATTAAGTGGCACACTGCTTTATTATACAAAAAGTAAAATCAAAAGACAAAAATGCACAATTCGTTTCTGTTTATTTTGAAACACATGAAAACAACATATGCATTGCTTGAAGGAAGTAAGTCTATAAAGTAATATCTTCCTGACATACAGCATTGAAAGAATTAGAAAAGAACAAGAATGAATAACATTTTATTTTCTCATTTTAAACGTTTTCCCATAATCAAGAATAACTTTAATGCACTGTGTCAAATAATTATTTTTTAGAAAAAGGAACCCTTTTCAAGAGCTGAAAGAAAGTAATCTACATCAGAACACAGTGTTATAATCTCCTAACCCTCTGTATCTGGTGAACAGCAGAATGATTGTTTAATACCAGTGAGTTTATTGCTAGCTTTGTGTCTTAGTTTTTCCTTGAAGTGAATTTTTTCTAACACTAAATATAAAATTTCCTCATAGTGATTTTTGGTCTGTAATTTTTCTTCAAAACTAATTATTTTTTAACAACACAGAGTACACTTAAACAATGAAATTTACTCTTTTTCTAACATCAGTATGGGAAAATTTTGTCTTATGTATTGTTTTGCTACATTTATGATTATCTCTATAGATACATTACAGAACCAAAAATAAAAGTGTTACCTTAAGCTCTACCCCCACCAAGAAAAATTAATCACATTAATTCTTGATCTTTGACATCACTTGCATTCTGCCTGCTAGCTCAGCTTCAGAAAGAGTTTAGGTATTGGTTACAATTACTTTGTCATTCCAAGAAACAGAGTGCCACAAAAGTATTTCCCTAAATGTGGAGCAGATTAAAGTAGATTTTAAAAACTACAAGGTCTGAATTTTAAGACTATTTGCTCACGGATTAGTGACAAACTGCATTCCTGGTATCTTTTTAATGGTGAGAGCTAGTCACAATACTGGTACCCTGTCCAAACTTTCCAATGATACACAGTTTATTTTCAGCCTTAGCAAGTTGCCTACTAATGTACCATAAAATCACGATAAAATGATTGGTAGCAGAATCTGCCATTCTTTTAAATGTATTTATCAATGCAATAAGGAAAGCCTACAGAAAACTATTAAACCCCCCCAGTTTTCAAAAAGCAAGTAGTTCTCCATCCTACTGAAGAAGTGATGCTTCCAATTCCAAGTTTGATGCTTATATCCCAGTTTATTTTGGTTTAGACATTGGCTTCTAGGCATGAGGGGTTTTCTTCTCCTCTGTTTCTTTGGGGAAAGGTATGATGAAGATATTCCTACGCTGTCATCTGAAGATGGTGTAGGGTATGGCTCTTCCTGGCTACCGAGGTGGGTCCCCAAAGAAGAGACAGTCTTTAGGATCACATGACATTTCCCTGTTCAGGGCTTTGTGAATCAGTACCAGAATCTCAAAATGGATGTTTCTGGCCACAGAAGCAGTATATTTTGTGGTGTCTTGATCTACTCAGGAGGTGAGCACCAGCGTTGTCTATGAGCTGCAGAATTTAGCTTGCATTAAGGCAGAGGATGTTGCCAGCTTTAAAGAGCTAAATGTTTTGTCTGCTGCAGTGCCATTATTAGTACTATTGCTTCTTTAGCTACTACTGTTACCACTACTAGCATGATCCAAGACAAATGATCAGTGCCTTCAGGTGTGTGTTCATCAGTGAAAAGTCAAATTTTGCTATAAAAAAAACCCCACATTTTCTAGCCAGCTTCAGGTAACAATACTTAAAAGTACCTTAAAAAAGCAGAATAGGACATTACACTTATTACTAGATTCTGCAGAATTTTCTCCTTGCCAGAAAATTTAGTTTATCACATGTACACCATCCTGAATTAAACACAGTATTTTCTGAATATTACCACTCTCATTTACCTACTAGACGTTCTTTCATCATTTTAGTTCTTTCTGTAGTATATTTTATCCTTCCTAGATCTATGTTTAGTCTTCTAATGTGTCAAAACTGATTATTAGAAAAGTGTGATGAGTACTTTCTACTTATCTATAAAAACGTACCAGAATAGATAGTTAGTTGAACTTCCTAAGTATTAGCTCGCCTCATAAGGTCTTGAAAAGGTGTCAAGATGAGAGAAAAAAGTTGTTATTGTACTGATTAAAATCAGAAATAGTGTGGCCAGCAGGACTAGGGAAGTGATTGTCCCCCTGTACTGGCACTGGTGAGGTCCCACCTCGAATGGTGTGTTCAGTTTTGGGTCCCTCGCTACAAGAAAGAGCATGTCCAGAGAAGGGCAACAAAGCTGATGAGGGGTCTAGAGAACAAGTCTTATGAGGAGTGGCTGAGGGAACTGGGGTTGTTTAGCCTGGAGAAAAGGAGGCTGAGGGGAGACCTTGTCACTTTCTACAACTACCTGAAAGGAGGTTGTAGAGGGGTGGGGGTCAGTCTCTTCTCCTAAGTAACAAGAAATAAGACAAGAGGAAATGGCCACAAGTTGCGCCAGGGGAGGTTTAGATTGGATATTAGGGAAAATTTCTTCACTGAAAAGGTTATCGAGCGTTGGAAGAAGCTGCCCAGGGAAGTGGTGGAATTGCCATCCCTGGAGGTATTTAAAAAACAGGTAGACGTGGCACTTAGGGAAATGATTTAGTGGTGGTTTTGGCAGTGTTAGGTTGATGATCAGACTCAATATTCTTAAAGGTGCCTTCCAACCTAGATGATTCTGTGGTTCTATGATCATCTATTGCTAGATATCATGTTCTGTAATTATAATTGCAGGATCTTGTAACTGGATTGTCTGATGACATTGACAGAGGAAGTTACCTAAACGAGTTCATAAGCTTTATTTCAGTGAGCAATAAGAAATATTCAATCTCTACTGCTTGTGTTGTTCTGCTCATGACCGACCTACCTACCTCTAGGGAAGGACCAAACATATTTTTGTGTTAATACTCATACTTCAAAGGGTCTTCTGAGGAGAAGATTGCTTCCTTCAATAACAAGAGTAAAGGTCGATGAATGATTCCTTTGTCCCAACTGCTTAGTGAACAGCCAAGTTTCATTCTTCCTCACGTTCACTTCCTATATTCCTAGCATGTTAATGTTCCTCGAAGTTTTTCCACGAAAAGTGTTTTCTAGATAGCAATGGAAAACCTCAGTCTTGCATGAACACAATTGAGATAGCCTACTTTAGTCCCTTAGTTCACCTATTATAACAATATTCATAGTTTTGGGGTAAAAGTGAAAATACCAAGTCAAGGAAAATTTCAGCAAGAAAATGGAGTTTGCAAGTCTATAAATGTGTTCTTGTAACTTTTAATGCTAATGTTAATTGGGAATAGAGGTTCCTATATTATCTAAGTCAAGTCTTCCTTTTCCATTGACTTTTTTGATCTCTGTTCTATTCCCGTTTTACAGGGATAATTGACAAAGTTCCAAAAGTGAATTAAAATCATCAAGTGAACATGGACATATTAGTTAAAAAGAGAATGTGAAAAATCTGAACAGAACTTCTAACCCCAGGCTGTTTAACTAGTATCCCAAGTGAAAAGAAAGAAGGATAAGTCTCTCACTTTGTCAAAAGAAACTTCAGCGTTCTCAAATATTCTTTCATTGGGAGGCTACATTACTGGTAGCTGTGAATCAAAATATGTGTCTAATCAACGTTTTTCAGAATTCTGAGCAGAAGCCATTAAATGTGTGACCAATCTAAGGCATTTCACAAATGACCCTTTTTGACAAAAAACATCATGTGGATTAATTAAGATCAAAATAACCCAGATGAATGAGGTTTAGACTAGTAATGTTTCTCTTTTTTTTTCTTCTTATGAGCACACACAGGACACGCACTTTTAAAATGTCAGTCTGTAAGACCCCATTCTTCTATCTTGTTGCATTTGAAAGATTGACTTTGCTGTCTTCTACTGATCATTTCATTTAATTGGTGAAAGTACAATGAAGTTTGTCATCTAACCAACTGATACTTATACAGACTTCAGAAGGTGTATTTTAGCTAATTATAAAAAGTTTTAATATATAATTCTTTCAACAAAATAAAATTTTCTTAGTACTTAGTAGTAAGAACAAGGGAATTATGGATTAAAAAAGTTGGTTTTTTTCCCATTTTATCACTGAAAACATATTCTTATTGAAAACACTATTTTTTGGGCTTTTTGAGGGTGAACTCTTTTTAAGGGTGAGCTCTCATGCAAGTACAGATCATAGCTTAAGACACTTATTTAAACATTGTTTTCCTACTGGTATATAACTGCTAAAGCAAGACATTAACTACTTCATGTAATAGCATAATAACTTGTGAGGAAGCTGAACTCAAGCTTGGGAAAGGTTTATATGTGCCTATGCATTTGTATTTTCTTATTACTTTGGTATTTTATTTCCTAAACTCTTTAATGGACTGAGAAAAAGAAAAAGGTTTTAACATTTTTTGTATTAGATTTTATGCAATACTGTGATGACACTTACACATTCATTACAAAGCAATTGATCATTTCTTAGCATAGTGTGACAGTTTGTGATAACTCCAACAGCTTTCTCCCAGTTCATTTCCAGGGTAACTTGCATTTTTATTGAAATGATACAACAGTGACTTAAGACTCATACGATACTTTCCACTATTTTTTTTTTAATTATTTTTCAAAAGAGTTAATGAAGCACAGCAAGCAACATCTTTTAGTATCTTGCTACCTAAATTTCTGCAGCTGTATCTGGTTCTCCTCTAGTTATTGTGTTAAGAAACCATGTTTAAATTGAGGATGTCACGGAATGTTGAATATTTCAAAAGGCTTAATACCCCCTTGTGTATTTTGCAGACAATCCTGGGCTAGTAAGCTATGTTCCAGTTGGTGTTAGAATCCTGGACGTCAATGACAACCCTCCAGAGCTTGCCAGAGATTATGATGTAGTCGTCTGTGAGAATGCAAAGCCTGGTCAGGTAACTCTCACAGTTATCTTTCTTCCAGTGAGAAAGAAGAATTACTTTATTTGTTAATGTCACATATGTAAGAAGTTTGATTCGGGGAACACGTGATAATTCTTTCTGATTTTGTTTTCATATTTCACATTTGATTCAACTTTTTAACTGTATTAGGCTGAAGGAAAACTATTTGGGAATGTGTTCAATATATCTTTCTTGTCACTGCAAAAAAATACCCGAACTATCTTCAGGAGAGACAGGCAAAACTTTAACCTTGTCAGAGAAGTGATGGAATTCGACAAATCACTATCCTGAACAAAATGTTTGAAGCAGATTTAACATCTCTCATCTAAGTGCCACATGGTAGCAAGGTTTCACATACAGCTCAGTGAAAGGGCTGGTTAATCTGTCTCCCATCCTCACTTTTTGCATGTTGATTGCCCTTATCTGTGCAGGGTCATTACTGAAAAGATGTTGAATGGGTTTTTCACAACTATGAGCATGGGGAGGGTCAGAACTCAGGCTGAATAGCAGAATCACATTCCCGCCGCTGCTCCTGTGATCGACACACTTCATTGCAGTCCATGGTTTGACAGTTTTATCAAGTGCTTTTGCTTTTTGCATAGATTGCACTTTTACCCATCACTCTATGCTGGGTTTGAGTTATTACACAGGTCGTAAGTTGCAATTGTGAGCTCATATCTTTCCTGAGGAATATATTACTAGTAATAACAGTTTTCTCCTCAAATCTTTAAAAGCAGTTTACATAAATGCATAGTGGCGTATTTCTATTTTTAACATTGAGACTATAAAAATGCTGTACTTCGTCAGACTATAAGCTGACCAAAGTTACCTTAACTGTAACAGTGGCCAAAAGCTGACACATAAAGAGCAGTATAGGAACATGGCAAGCATATATGATACTTACCTCTAGCACTTTCCTGGTCTCAGATCGTTTGCAGATCATTTCCTGATCCAAGTGTGGTTTCTCTGTTTTTAATAATGCTTCAATAACCATCTCATAGGAATCTGTCTAGGTTTTCCTACAGCAAACATAAACTTTTGATATCTGCTACCTCATGGAGCAAGGAATTTTACATTTTAATTGCATGTTTCAGGAAGACTTACCACCTTCTTTTTATTTCTTTTTTTTTTTTTTTTTCCCCCCCCAATCTTCCCATGCTGTCTTCAGTCGATTTTTACTAGTTCTTCTGCTGAGGGGGAGAGAGAGAGAGCGAGAGAGAGCAGTTGATACCTATTTATTATCTCTGTGCCATTCATAAATCTCTAGCACATTGCCCCTCAGCTGTCTCTTGTGCAGACTGAAGAGTCCTACTTAACTTGGACAGGCCCTGATAAAGCCCTTCTAGACTTTTGATCGTTCATCTTGTCCTCTTCTAAACTTTCTCTGATTCCTCTCCATTCACCTTGAGATGGGGAATCAAGATTCAAGATGCAAGTATGCAGTGGTTTATAATTGTTATCATAGTTTATGCTTCATAGTATATGATGATCTCTGCTTTGTTCTCTGTTCCTTTCCTAGCAATTTCTAACAGTGGCTTTGCTTTGTAACCACTGGTAAGCATTGGATGCAAAAAACTCCCTGCCGTAACGCCAATATCATTAGAAGCAATGGTCAGCTCAGAGACCATCATCGTTTATGTGAAGTTAAGACTTTATGTCTCTGTATAATGAATTTCACCTGTCTTTGTATTGCCTGGCTACTGAGTATTGGAAGGTCTTCAGTGTCAGCCCTTCCTCTTTTCTTCATTGAACAGCTGAGTAATTATAAGTAGATTTGGTGGGCTGATTATTCATACTCTTTATAAGATGTTTATTATTACACCGACCAACAAGTGGCCCAGCATAAATCTTTGTGGAACAGGAAATCTCTGTGACTTCCTTTCCTTGTTGAATAGACAATTTACAGAAGAGATCCTATTTCCTTTTGAGCAATTATTTGTGCAAGGACCTTCCCTCTTATCTCATGACCGCATGGTTTTCTTCAGTGCTCTCATTGAGACACCTCACTCAAAGCCTTTGAAAATCTTAGTAGGTCTGTCTATCAACTGAATATCTCTTATTAACATGCTTATTAAAGTAAAAGTAATGTTCTGAAAATCTCAAATAAAGCCAAATATAGAAGAATTAGACCTTGTAAAAGACTTAATTTAAAAAAAAAAAAAGATAAAATCTCGAGCATTAATTGCAATTGCTTTCAACACATTCTGATATTTTAAAAATTATATAATGTAACAATAATTGTTAAATAATTGTTATAATTAATAATAAGCTAAAGCCTGCAGTGAAGCTACCTCAGAAATGCTCTGTTTGCCATGAGTTTTGTTGGTGTTGAGTAGCTAATGTTTCTTATTAGCAAAGTTTTAACTCTCCAAGAGTAGCTTTGCAAATGGAAATTTATGAGAGAGATGTTTAAAGGATAAAATAAGTTTTGCTATAACAGCGTTTGCTCCTGATTTAGGTCAGCATTGTATTTCTTTCTGAGCTACTGTTGCAAGCATGAACAGCTCCTGACCTCTGTAGCATTGCAGTTTAACACCCAAGATTAATGCTACCATGAAGGACTCTACAAGCAGTAGTTTAATAGGAGAGGCTGGATCGGCATGCTGTTGTATTCTTAAACTGACAGGACTCCATTATGTACGTGACATGCACTAATTTTTATTTGTATTGCACAACAAGGCTTCAGAAAAGATTGTGATACCATTGCACTGTACAAAAACCAAAACCAAACCAAACCAAAAGTACATGGCTCTTACTCAGAAGGTCTTACTGTTTAGTTTAAGAAAGAAAATGACAGTGTTCAACAAATATTAAGGAGGGACAAATAAACAAGGATTACAGAACAAAACAAGTGTTCCATATGCTAAAAAGCATGCCCAGCTGGATGGTTTTGAATCACTGAAAAGGCAGTATTTACTCTGAGTTATCCATCACCTTGTGAGAATGATTCGTAAGATTTATCACTAAAGAACAAGCTCTGTCAGGTACTGCTGGGCACTTCTGCTTGACTAGTGCTTTGAGGTTGAGCTCCAGCCCTGCACTGTTCTGTACACGTCTGTTTTGAATTTATTATGTGCAGGATAAACTAACCAATAGTTTGTCATTGGGAGACTTTTTGTGTTTGCTTTATTTGCAGAAGAGGCTTCTATGTAGAGATATCATAGTATTATTTAATTGCACAGCCTCTGTCTCCTGCTTCTGTTTCCCTCCACAGCTCAATTTATTTACTTTAAAAAAAAAAAA
>VYXH01009517.1:435274-506441 GCA_013397275.1 Burhinus bistriatus
CCAATGAAACTTAAGGACTTAAGTGCTTAAATGAACCCCCTAAGACATCTCAAACAGAAAATGCTTGTGTGAAGATGATCATTTCCACACTGAAGTTGACAGCTTTCCTCCCTTAGCATTCGCCTTGTTGAGAATATAAACTATCTCCAACAGCTTCCAGTTGAAGCCTGGTAGATATTATATATTAAAGTAGATGAAGCAGCTGTGATTTCGTCTTAGATGGTATCCAGACTTGGAGAACTCTGACTTCTAGAAGTATACTGATTTTGTGAATGATTGTGAAATTTAGCCAATGTAAGAAAATGAAATTTTGCAGCCTTCCACAAATGAAGTTTTCCTTTGCTTCAAATGCAACTTGTTTTATTATTTTTTTAAGACAACGGAAGCAAATAGTGGTGTAAAAAAAAGTTTAAATGCTTTGTTCTGGAAAGCGAAGGCATAAAGCATTGACAGTTTTCTGGATGTTTCAAAGTTCAGTGTTTGTCCTGGCAGATTGTGAACCTGCTAAAATATCTGACTAGATCTGCTAGTCATATTCGCTATAGGTCTCCACAGATAACAATTTTTCTGGTTGCTTTTCAGAGGAATAATAGAAAAAGTTGTGCTAGTAGTGAAATGTCATTTCCCTGACGCTATCCATCACTTTAAATTAACACACATGCACACACACGGAATTTTTCAGAATCAGGGTGTATAAATATTGTGCTGCCATCATGAGCTGCCTCACCCTGGATGCTGTTATTTCTAATAGCCAAAAGAAATCAATGTTAACTGGAAAGGATACTTATCAGCTTCTGCTGTAAGTTTGTCACATATATTTACTTGTTTATTGATTCAGTTCTGAAAAGATTCTGGATAGAATTTAGCACAGGCTTTCTATCCTCTTCAATTGGTTGTCTGTTCTTGAAATTCTTTCTTTTCTCACCAGCTTTTACATTTAAAAAATTACATAGCCCCTCAGTTTCGTCGCTTCAGTGCTGTCAAGTGAGGTTTACAGCATGAGGTTCTGTGTCTACATTTCTATTTTAATCAGCTTTGGTAAGGTGCATGTTAATGACTGCTAATTAGTTGGCCCATTAATTAGAAAAGGGTTAACAGTACATTTGGGTGTCAAGAGGACACATGCTTTTGTTCCTCACCTCTGAATGAATGTCTCAGAAATCTTTTGCTTAGAAAGCAAGAGCCTTTTCAGAAAGAGTGTGAACTTCATTTAAAAACAGTTCTGTCAAAAATATTTTGATCTGTCCTATTACACATACAATGCCTATTTTCCACATAGAAAAACATGATTTCTATACCTTCTGGTGCTATACTTTTTACTTACCTTGGTGAGTTCAGGGGATACTTGAATTTCCATGTGTGAAATCAGGGAATGCAGACAGTATATTTTGTTGAGTTTCAAAATTAGTCTTAAAAACAGATAAATTTTATACTAGTCTTGTGGCACTGACGTCTTGATCAAAGGTATTTTTCTTGCAAAATGGCATGTTCTTGAAGCAATATTCTGTAAAATGTCACTGAACGTTTTATGTAAGAGGGGGCAACAGGACGAAAGTTTATATACTAGGCTGTCAAATAAAGCTGAAGGTGCACGGCAAAAGAACTTATATTTCACTGAAAAACACCACTGAGGATTTATAAACAATATTTAATAAATTAATATCTTTTTTTAAAGGTCTTATCTAAATTTTTTACAGCTATGTATGGTATTTAACAGTATTTTTAGTATTTGAGTAATAACAGAAACTGATTCTCTTGAAAATATTCTTCCATCAACTTTTTTTTGGTCTTGCTTTACTTTATAGCATTTCAACATGATTAACTAAGAATATCTATCTAAGGTAATCTGTTTTTATGGGGTAGTTGTTTCAATAACAGATATGCCACCTTTGCAAAATTCGGTAGAGAACAATTAGCTTTTGCCAAACTTTTTCACCAGTCTTGTCATGACTTTGGTAAACTGCATGATTATAGACCTTTCAGATTGATCTTGTTCTGCTGTAGTTCAGCAAAAAGTATTATAATAAATTTTTAAAATATTCTCAGTAATTGTCATCAGTATTGTTAATTGTCTCAGGTGTGTATAGGCAATATAATATACTATATTGTATACTGTCAATGGAGGAAGCATTGTACTCTATTGGCTTTAAAATGTATTTTTTCTGCTTCTCTTATATGAATGGAGGTAGAGAGCTGTGTGCTGTCTTTTAGTTTTAAAACAGACCAAATCACTTGAGCCTGCCCTGTTTATCTTTCAGGTTCAGTCCAGACAGACTACAGCTGAACGCTGAACAGAAAAATTCTCATGAAAAGGGCATTTTCCCTCCCCCTTTTACGTTTCCCTCAGGATGTCTATCAGCTCTGTGCAGCAGTGTGTGTGGGCTTCACTGCCTATATCACAAGAACAACTTTTATTAAATTCTACTTGAGCACTTGATCTTCCAGGCCCAGCATGAAAATGAAAGCAGAGGTAGAAATATTGCTTGGTCACACATTCCAAAAGCTTAGCTCAGTTTTAGTTGAAAGTAAATTGTAAAAACCACCAGGGCTTTCGAAGGCAAAGGTCCTACCTTTCAAATATAACTCTCCCATACATGGTTGCTACATCTAATTCTGTTTTTTGGGCAAACCAAAGGAAAACCAGGACTGGCTACTGTTCTTCCTGTTCTGTTCTCCAACAATTTAAAACTGATTCTTAACAGGAATTGTAAACAGAGAGCTGGTATTCTATACCTGCCATTTTGGTTAAACAGTTATTTTTCCTAACCCATACTGAAGTGCATGTAGTTATTGGGAGGGCAAGTGGATGATACTCTGCATAGACCATCCTGGTTCAGCCTGAATTTTGGCTCCATAAAAACAGATGTTTAGGTGAAACTGTAATTCTGAAAGTCACCAGGATGCAATGCAGATGGTGACAATCTCTGTACCAGGTCCTGACCATATCAGAATGTCAGAAAGTATAGATGCTTTAGATGTTTTTACCTAGCTCTGAAGTGTGGTTCCTAAAATATTTCATGCTAGAGAAATCAAGCTAATGGCCCAGTCATTTCCTTGGTTGCATTTAGCAGCAGTGAAGTAGAAAATTAAAATAAGCTAAGTTTGAGCATCCTGCTGAGGTCAGGTACTATTTGGGTCAAGTTTGAATTTCAACCCATTCACTGTTAATTTTTATTTCAGGTAATTCAGACTATCACTGCAACTGACAAAGATAACTCTGCAAATGGGGCAAGATTCCATTTTTCCCTCGATGAAGGGCTTTCTTTGAATCCCAACTTTACTCTAAGGGACAATGAAGGTAAATCAAAAAAAAACCTCAAAGAAATGGGTCTCTGTTTTGTCTGGGATGTCTCATTGAACAGAACAATTTCCACACATTTCTGAACAGAAGGGGAAAACTGTAATCTGTGATCACTAAACTGACTGTTATCAAGGATATGGTGTATACAACTTATTGCAAACTATGAATCATTAGATATTGCATTTTATTTTTATATTCCATTTTATTTTAGCATTTATACTTCATAAATTCAGGAATGTTTTTAAAATGTGGATTAATGAAAAAGATATTGGCAATTTGGTCTATTTCTAGGTGAATTGCACTGAGTGGATACTGTCAAGGTTATTGCCAGTTATTGCTTAAAGGAGAAAATAGGAATTTAAGGAGCATAAAAAGTTGACTTCATGCTTAGTTTTACAGATAGGATACCAAAAGCAGGTCCTTCAGTGCTTCCTGGATGATAGGCTATTGCTTCATGCCCTTCCTAACAAAGTGTGCCTAAAAAGTACAATCAGAAATTCATAGCAGGTACGCCCAGAAGGAAAAAAACCTTCAGAGTCACCCAGCCAAGTGTTTCTGAACATTTCTTGAATCAAAGAACCATCCAGCCTTTCCAAAAAACCCCAAAATCAGCCTTATTATTTGTTGAGTATTGCCTCATGGTTTCCATTTTGTAACCTGATGAAACTGAGAGTAAACTTTAAATACTTGTCTGTAGCTTTCCTCTTGAGCTTTTGTGTGTGTGTGTGTGTGTTGTGCGGTTTTGTTTGCATGCACGTGTGGGAGCATGGGGAGGTTGACTTTATTTTAGGGTTCTATTTTTGCAGTAGTGCCATGGAATACCTTCTGAGATCTTACATATCACTGTGCATCTGTAATGACTGGGAAGCATTAACTCCGTCATTGCTACATATGGCACATACAGTGATGTTTAAGCTATTCTTTACAGATATTTTTAATCTGTTTTCAAAACCTTTCAGGGAAGGAGAGTGCATAATCTTCCTAAAGAATCTGTTCCGATGTTTAACTATGCTTACAGCAGGAACAAAAAAATCAAGTCATATTTGGACTAGTTCATGGCCCTCAGATTTTGGTTCCAAAAGAGATCAATCCAATATCTGTCAATATTGAAAAACTAATAGTGTCTGAAGGACTAATTCGTATATTAAAAATATTCCTTAAGTGATGACTCTAGCCCTTTCCCAGATTAATGTATCAATTCCACTCAGATCATGATGGGGCATTATAGCAAAACCCAGACGATTGTTCCTGAAATAAAGGAAGTGTACTGTTGTGTGTTTTTGTATTTGAGTCTAAGATTCAAATAAACTCATTGAGTATTGGACTGTGATCTCATGTGGGAGACCATGGCCATGTTCATTTCAGTATAAGATACTTACATCAAGATATGTTTTTGAATAACTCTATTAAAATTGTGGTTCATGATGAAGTAGATATTTTATGTTTGTGAACGGATTTTAATCAGGATCTGTATTATACGTGTTTATTACAGTGGAAAATGCTGTGTTATACTTTAAGGACTGCATGTCAACATAAGTTATTTACTTATACAGTTTTATAAGAGGGTGAGAACTTTTCATAAATCTCTAATGCAACAGTGTCACGCTTTGGACATAAGTATGCAGCAGTAAGTATTTGCTGCTTTCTTGTTACCTCCCAAAAAGCAGTGAGCAATGACTTTAACACCAACAGCAGAAGGCAGTGTTTAGACTATCCTAAAGCCTTTTGTGTATTATGTTTTTTATTTCACCTAAGGAGATAGCAAAAGTAAGTATGCACTTCCTGTAGCATCCCGCATAAAACTTCTACACGTACAGAGACTCCAGAAATGCAGTTTCCAATTTGCCCATATAATTAACACAATGACAGTTTAACTCAAATCATAACAAGAAATTTATCTTAAAAACAAAAGCATCGTCCCTATTTTGCTTGGCATATGACCCTTTGTTTGTACTGTTTTAAACACTGCACTTTATTGGGACCTTTTCTGTGTGACACAGTCTGTATGTAAAATACCAGTGAAACACTTATAAAGTACATTCACGATATCTAGTTGCCTAGCATTTACAACTTTCATGTTTATCATTTATTCCTATTCAGAAATGGAATGTCTGTTACTTTCTATTCTAAGAAATAGCTGAGAAATGGTGAACAGAAGAGGCTTTTCTTCTGTCTGTGACAAGTTTGCACTTTTGAAAACTCATGTTTTTGAGCATCAGCTGTTAAAAAGAATTGGAATGCTCTTAACACAAGACAGCTGCTATTTTTACCTCTGGATTTAATAATTCTATAAAGGCTGGCATTCTTGGAGGGTTTTATTTGTTTGCTTGTTATGTTATTTTTTTAAAGAAAAAAACTACAGCAATTGCTTTAAGAGAGTTTTTAATAATATTTTGCAGAATGATAAAAAAGCAAAATCTTGATGTCACATTGAAAGTGGTAGTCAGTGGTAGCTGTATGTGTCCCTGCAAAGCTATGTTTCTCTTGCAGTCATCTTTGGATCCAGTTATCCTCTCCTTTTATTTCTTCAGGACAAAGGTTTCATTTCACAAAAATCTCAGTAGACATTTTCTGCCCTTGTTTTCATAACCCAGAACAACAGAATTCTGCTCTTTGAGCCCAAATACACTATTGCATGAATGTTCACCTACTCCATGATCATCAGTAGAGCTACAAGATGAAAAGACCCTACAGCAGTGAATTGGATCTTTAAATATTAACGCTTATATCTATGCACTTTGACTGAAATCTAGAGGACTTGCACAAACATAAGATTTCGTAGTTTTTCCTTACCTACCTCTATAGTCTGCAGCAATATACACTCTCAGCATGTGTATGATTCAGGTCAATTATATTCTATGGCTTCAGCAGAGGAAATAGATATTAAAGCATCAGTTCAGGTAATTGATCATATGAACAGTTAAGCTTTTATCTCTTGGGCCTGAACTTGTGCCTTTACTCAGTAACAATCCACAATGTTAAAGCTCCAGCCTTTGAATGTGCACCCTCATAATGCAGAACTTAAAACCTGCAGGGAAATGTAGGTCAGGAGACAACCATGGGCCTATACCAAATATAGTAGATAGCAGAACCTCAGAGTTGCTTGGGTCACCTTCTGGATTTTGTTGGTGTTTACAATTTTCATTTTTAGGAAAAAAATGGAAAAGATAGAATATGATACCTTTTTCCCTACTGACTGGATTCTTAAGCAACAGTAGATTCTTTGCTACCATTTGAGTACTGACAAAGTACTCTTCAGAGAGAGTAAAGGCTGTAGAGTATGAACAAGAGGACAGCCAACAAAACAATGCATTATCTGTACACATGTAAGCAAGACAGAACAAGAGTTGCAATAGAATTTCTTTGCTATACAAAGAAAACACAGTAAGTTGTAATAATTTCCTGCAATTTCAGAGAGCAAACCCAGGGAAGATACATTTTTGTTTGTTTGGGAATTGTACTTATGAAGACTTTTTAATGAAAACAAGGCTGTTTACAATTTATTCTGTCCAGAAGAATACTACAATTTCTAAAAACTGAGCAGCCAAATACTTTTTCAATCTGGAGGTGCTTTTATGTTGCAGTTCAGATGCTATATAACTCAGTTCATTGCTGTCTGTGTTCTTCTCACTTTGTTCTTTAGGATGTTATCATAGATAATTTTTAAATGCTTTTATCATTTGTGTGTAATATCTCAAATTTACACTTTTTGCCTAATCAGAAATATCTGCTTTTGGATGTCCCATTAAAAATTTGCCAGGGCAATCTGAGACTAAAACCACCTTCTGTTGGGGAGTCAGTGGAAAGATGAAAGAACTTCTTCACAATACAGCTGTTTCTAAGTACTGGATTTTAAAACTGTATTTCTTTTATCTGGAAAGAATCATAATATTTTTCCTCATGCTTAAAGAATGGTTGATATATTTGTCAAAATCTATTAGTTTGATGGAAAATGCATGTGAGCCTATGTCATTGCTATGATATCCCTAACTGTTAATATGGAGACACAGACATTCCCACTCTCTCTCTGAGTCTAAAAAATTCATTCCCTCTTTCCGCCTATTTTGCTACCTATTAGAGACCTCTTTCAGAAGTTACACCACACTTTTCTGGGAGCTGACAAAGGATTGAACCCCCAGAGAACAATTCACTTAGGTGCAAGAGAACATTTATGACTTCTATGCACTGTAAAGCAGCGTTTGCCCGTGGTTGGTTTTGGTTTTGGTTTTGGTTTTTTCACAAGACATACAGTCTACCATGAGTGCTCCAATGGGTATTGTAAATTTCCTGGACGATAAGGGTTTGCGCAGAGACTCTGCACATTCACCCAACACCACCAATACGATTTGTACTTTAATAAATTGAGACTGACGACTTCTGAAACTATATAAAGTTTACCTTACTTTCAAGGAAGAACAACTCCCTAGAGAATGCTTAGCATTTGCCCTTCTCTCCTTTATTTCTTCAGGACAAAGATTTCATTTCACAAAAATATTTGCAGTTTTATTTTTCCCCTCTGCCCACTTTTCTCAAAGATCTGGCCTTTTGAGAATTGCCCAGTGATGGACAATATTCTGAAGCTGGAATAAAGGCAGGTCATTTTTCTGATACTATGCCTTTGGAGATCCCTTTTTCTTAATGTTATGCCACAGGATACTTTAATACTCACAGAAGTAGAGACCTGCTTTTCTATAAAATCTGGAGCACAATGAGTTCAATGGCATCTGTATAAAATGAAATTTGTAACGTGTTCATCCACCCACGCCTGCGATGCAAATTACATTTTTCCTGTGTCACAGATCAAAAATGAGTGAAAAAAGATCAGTTTTACTTGATATTGTTGTTATTTAGGAAAAGAGCAACCTCCAGAGAGTAATTCATCCCATCCCAGTGTGAATTCCCTTGCAGAAGTTTCTGTTTATCTCTCTTCCCTGTTACATGCAAAATTCTTATCTGCAACCATATTGCACAAGATGTCTGTAGCAGGCAGGTGAACTGGCTTTAGGGCTTTAAAGTTGCAAATAAGCGTGCCAGATACCAGACCATGTCTTAGTCGCTCTAGAGCGTCTGAAATGGCATTAAAACCAGTCACGTTGAAGCCCCCACTTTGCAACCCAACATGAGGGGGAAGCAGCTACATAGCTCCTGCCTTCATTTACATCAAAGTGTCGTGCTCACTCTGGTTGTGTGGTATTGCAAGTTAGTACTGCCCTTCCATGAAATATCATCCTGTAAAGAAGACAAGTTGTAACTTGAGAGAAATGATATCTGAGAAAGTGCAAAATTAGCATTATACAGGGTGACTGTAAGTCCCGTGCATAGAAGTGCTGTTACTGTAAACAGGTTGAATGTCTAAGCAGGTATTGTCACAGAATCAACATATGAAAGTAATAAAAGGAATTCTACCACGAGTACAAAAGACAGAAAACCAGGACTAGCTACCACAGAGGGAGACATTTCTGTTCCTCAGACCTGTGAACTTCTTTTTGATTTAAAAAAAAATGGATCTGAGGATGACTGTTAGTTCATGCATTTCTTTTCAATGCTGCTACCTCTTACTGTTTCACAAACCAACCCATAAGCAAATAACTATGTTTCGGGCCTCAAAAGTCTGCTAAGTTGCTTTTCATTTTTGCTACCCATTGAACTAGAAAGGAAGCCCGTTGGCAATAGCTTTGAAACCAGCGCAAAAGAAAAAAATATTTAAAAGAGTTATCAGTAAAGAAATGAAACAGAAATGCCTATCAATATAGTCCTACGTAAACAAATTAACTGCTTTAACTTTAGAAATATGAGAAATGCAAATCATTCAATATGTTTTCTTTGGTTTTAATTAGTTATGACTTCTCAGAAAATTTATAGAAGTTGGACTGCTGATATTAGCAGACCTGAAAAGAAAAACATGCCTTAAGCTATAAACAGGTTTTTACTCTATTTTTTTTACTTCCATTTCTCTTGTGTCTGCCTGTAATGTATAATGTGTCAAAGGAATTCTCAAATTGTGAATAATAAATGAGTATCCTCCAAAGTGCTCCAGGAGTCACCTTCCATGGTGTTATCCTTGTATCTCAGCTTCCTTGATTTTCCTATGTCCTCCTTTCTTTTCTTATTTCAGAAGCTCAATGTAAAAAGGCAGAGATAGTCGAAAGAGGAACGTGGTAACAGCTTTGTATACAGTGTGCAGTGTGGCTTAATAAACTACCACATCTTCAGTGTGAAGACCTGCTGCGTTAGACCCATGCAGAATTTCCTATGTGTAACCTCAGACCCACCTGAGATGAATCCTAAGTTCTAATTGCTGTGCTGGCAAAGCACAGCCCAAATATGAGAAAGTTTAGATCATGAAATGGGGCAATGTGCAGATAAATCTTTCCCTAGGTTGGAGTTGTTAATTTCCCTTAGCAGTCAGCCCTTTCATCTCCAGCAAGTCCTGGTTCTTATCATATTTCTCAGGTGTGAAGTTCACAGTTTAAATCTATTTAGATAAAAAGGTCTTCCCTTCCAGGCCTATAAGAATCAGATCTGTAGTTCTCATCATCCTAGTGCTATTGCTGCTAACCTATATACTTGTCTTCCCTGTCTATCTGCTGTATCTGTTTTCAGGTATCAAAGGAATTTCTCAATCCATGACTCCCCTCCTCCCTTTCAGACTAGTTTTGTTGATATAACTTTATTTTATTTTATTTCCCCTCACTAAACTCTTTCCTATGTCATCAGCATCTGTCTCCATACTTGGCTCTCTGTAGCTTTTACAGTTGGTGGGATATTTTTGTTTCATGCTAAGATCCTTTTGTTAAAAGTTGCTGTTTTTCTAGCTCCTCTCAATGGGTCTTCTAACAGTTTTTGATAAGGAATGTGAACAATTAAAACATGGAAACATAGAACATCAGAATAGCTGTTAGCATGCAGTTGGTACTGCAGTTTGGCTAAGCTTTTGTTACCTTTTCATTTTGTTGGTATACCTGTACATACAATTGTCCTGAAGAATAGAGCTTTGACTAGAACTTGAGACACATGATTTCTGTATTACACTGATGTCATTAGCTTTGGTCATTTTCCACCATTCTTGATTCTCAGTGACCTTCAGAAAATCAGTTCATAGATGCAGTAAAAATGTTAGAGATCTCATTTGTAAAATATTCTAAAAGATTTAATGAAAAAGAATAGTATGCGAGAGCTGAGTTACTTTTCAGTATCTTACTTACATGTACACATGGGCATGCACTAAGAGTTACTACCTGTATCTCTGTAATAGTAAGAGTAATAGTAGGAATTATCACCTCTGATGATACTGAAAACAGAAAATTTCCATGCCAGTGCCCAAAAAATTACAGTCGCATTTTTTTATTTGTGTTCAAATTTGTGACATTGCATTGAAGGAAAAGCTTTACATTGTTTCTTTGAGAATGCTTCTAGTTGTGTATGTTGTTAAAGAACCTCTTGGGTATATGTCATGTAACGTCTGTTTCTACAGAAATCTAGTTATTACTCAAGAGACTACAAACAACATATATTCACCATGGCAGATTTTTGAAATTAAAAATTTGATTCTGGCTCCTTCTTTGCCTAAAATTGTGTCTTACACTAATATTTAATTTTCCAATGTTAATGATACAAGAAAAACCATTTAATGTTGAAAGAACAAATATAACATTAAAAGAAAGAAATGTCTTTTTTTTCAATTTGTATTTATTTTGTGTGGTATAAAAATGTCAGTTTCTTATTTGGCAAGACCTTCCACCCCAGAAAATCCTGGTTTAATTGTAGCTCTTTTCAGATTTTTTTCACTGTAACGTTTGAATTGTCCAGTTTGTCATTTTGGTCTTTTCTTTTTATTTTTCTAACAGGTTTTATTTATTGTCCTCACAATTTTTCCCCCATCTGTCCACAGTTATCCTTATAGCATACATGCTCCCATCTCAATGCTCTTTCCTCTGCATCTTTGCCAATCGTCTTCTGTGTTTAAATCCTTTCATTACTGCTAGATTCCTGCTCAGGATTGTTCAGTTTTTCTTCATTATATTCGGTCTCTGATGCTTTGCTTTTCAGCCTGCATTTTCATCACTGCTTCTGTAGCTGTACAGTGATATGGGATCATTCACTCTTTTTTAGATTTATGCCAGAGGATGGAAAAAGGAGATTATACTTTCCTGCTCAGATTTGAATACTGGGCCATCTTTGGGTGTAGGTCCAGGAAGTTTCACGTGGAGAAAACTTTGTAGGATTTTATTACCTATATGGACAACGTAGCTGACCTGAAGTGTTTGGGGCTTGTAGACACTGTAACAGAAATAAAATAGAGTATTAAGCAGAAATTATGGTAGTAACACTTGCTGTCACCTTTTGGATTTAGTAGCGTAAGATCTGAGAATTTTTTCTTTGGGGATGAGAGACATGACAGGTGTTAATATTAATGCTTAGTTCATGGATATATTGTCACTACCAATGAGGAATTACATTTCAAGCCAAGTCCTTGAACATATCCTTAGGTTTTTAAGTTATTATTTCTGGATAACTTTGTTGTGTGATTGTCATCCTCTCATTTGTTCTAACTTGAAATACAGTTCTCCTAAGAACTGTCACTTCTTTGAAATTGCTTTCTCTTTCTTTGTTAAGTAGATGTGCTAAAAAGTGCACATGGGAGTGTTGCACTTCTCTAATGACTTCAGGTGGATTTCTAGGTGACCACTCAGACATTAGTTTATTGTGGCAGTATTGGTGCTGAGGGGAAAAAAGAGAAAAGAACAACAATCCACAAAGCAAAACAGGACTGTGACTGTTCTCTTGCAATGAAGCTTAAAGACACAGGCTGGGTACATTACATAGCACTTAGTCTCGTACTTCCTCTGGACCCTGTGTAGTACCCAGTGGAGCTCAGATTTCATCATTATGGGTTTTCTTCTCTTCTGATTTTATGAAATAAAGTGAAAGCTGTATTGCAGCCCAACAGAGCAGTGTCATCATGGCACAAAAGGAAGTTACATGCTGCAGAGTGTGTAGCATGAGGCTGTTTGGGGATGCTTATAGATCTGCAGGCTGTTGGAATAATGTTGAAGCACTGTGTAAGGCAGGAGGAGACAAACCTGGTGCACTCTTGTCCATACTGCCAGCTGGGAAGGGTCCCTGGTGTAGGTTATTAACTCCCACTGTGGTTGGGTGTTAAGTGAGAGAGTCCTAGTTGTCCCGGACCAACAAAATACCAGGGAGAGTGCTAAAGTTTAGCAGTGTGAACAGTCGGTATTCCAGGGATCATACTCACTCCCCATTTGTTTTTTGTTTAACAAACTGGAACTGCAGGAGATAAAAAGAGAAATTGTTAGAGAAGAGCTCTGCTAATAATCTGTAACAAGTTGCATTTCAAAGAAGGGAAGCAATTATAAATTGGATTCTGAACAACTAGAAAGTGGAGTTTTTCATGCATATGGGGGAAATGATGCTTTTTTCTGAGTGGAGAAAGGCAGAAGCAGCAGTCATCACCTTCTGTGTATACTGAGAACATTAACTTCTTTTTATGCAAAATATGTATTCGTTTGAAATTCCCTACTAATCACAGACATGGGAGCTTATTTCTGCTCTTGGGGTGTATCTAGACCTCAATCTGCCACCATTTTGGCAGCTGACAGGCAGACCAGCTGAAGGTCATTTTGTATTCTATGGATTCTGTGCATTCTTTAAACCACTGAAGATTTTATCTGTGTCCTCCAGCAGTATTAGGGAAGTTTGGACTGACAGTCTAGCATAAAAAATGGAGAGAGTGGCAAATGGGCAAGATATTATTAAATAAAAGCAAGTGAAAGTTTTTTATGCAACATTATGTAGCAGAAAGATAAAACAGCTGCTTACTTTACCCCTGATTATACCCATGTATGTACTGAAAAATTAAAAACCATGCAGACAATCTACCTCTTTGTAATCTGTGTTCCAGAAGATTATTTGCTTGTTTTAGGAGTATTTTTAAATAGGTCACTGAGATTGTTCATGTACTGCATTTAATTAAAAGCGGAAGACCATACATGTATCAAAGAACAAGCTGCTCCAAATTGTATCATTAGACTTGGGACTTTTCCATATATCTTAGAATTAGACTGGCAGAGCATCGTAAGACTTCCATGGGTGGGCACAGTCTGTAATTATGGGCTTAAGGCCACAGTTCACTCTGCTTTAGGGGAAAGTTTTCTTTATGTAATAAATGCAATTTGAATTTCAGTGATACCAAGCTTGATTTCTTCAATGACTTGACTCAATTATAACACAGAACACTTTACTCCCTTGTCTAGTTGCAGAATAATGTGGAAATCATTTACTTCTTAACAATAAGATAAAAAAAAAGTCAGCATTACTGAGAATACCACAGTACATTTTTATAAGGTTTCACAAGCCCAGATTAAGCAATGTTGAGAAGGGCTAAAGTTAAACAGAGATTTTACAAAAAGGAAAGAAATATTTCCGCATGTCATATGCTGTAGGTATGTAGGTATGTAGGAATCATTTCCACAACCCTGTATCAAAAGAAAATGCTGATTTACTGTATATTTTTTAATCACCTCTGTGTTGGGGTTCTTCTGCAGGTTATTGAAAACACCTGTTTTATTTTGGGGGTGTGTGTGTGCAGTATCTGGCAACTTTGTAAGGAAAATAGTATCTTTTATCATAGGTGGTTTTTAACCTCAGTGCAAATATCATTTCCACAACGTGATGATCTTGCTCTGTGTCAGATTTTTTCAGATGAAAGAATTAGCTGTTCCATCTCATTCTGGTTTCAGTAAGGTTTTGTAAATGGAATGAATATGAACGGCATTATAAGTGGCTGGTGTCATGCCTCTAAAGAAGAAGTTGGCATGAATCATGGGATTCAATCATCAAAGGTATACCTTGACAAGAACAAGTTGAAGAGGAATTCAAGGCCTACTGCAAATAAATAAATAAATAAACAAACATATTTTGCACCCCCTGCAAACGAGAAGAACAAAACTTAGTGACTTTATAACAAACTCACCATGCTGGAGATTTTCAAGACGATAAATAGGGGAGGTGGAGAGGAAAAGCTGATGAATTTCAATGCAGTGGAACCTGATGCTCATTTCTTGGCTCAGCAGCAAGGGTATCACTTCCCACCTCATATATATTTCTTGTGTGAAACCTGTTACCAAATATGTTATGTTATTATACTGATGTGGGGTTACAGTACCAGTTTTTCTCAGTACCACTGTCGAGTGACGTGCAAAAGCAAAATATTGAGAGAAGTGAGTTAAATGAATGCTCTGAAATTTGGCACAGAGCTTGACAGAGGATGTGGCATGAAGAGTAGTCACCTGGTAAACAGTTTGTATCCAGTTTAAACAAAAACTTAACTCCATTCAAATATGCATGTGGAAGGTAATCAGTCCTATAGGCTAAAATATGCCACACTAGCTGTATTGTTGCACTAGATTTTCACAAAGTGCCACAGACTTCATTTTTCCATAGATTATGATAAACCCATTTAATGCTGTAGCCACAGTGGCAAGGAAAAAGAAGAAATTTTCTGGTTTGTTTGTAATAGGAAGAGAAACCCAGCAGATGTATTTTTGCACTTATCACTCCTGTGTTGTTTGTTAAAAAACTCCAAACCCACAACCCTGCAATTTGGAAACTGTCTGGCTGTTAATCATGGGCAAGCAGTAGGAGAGGAGAGCTCTTTTCTTCCAGTCTCTCTTCCCATTTCTCAGTCCCCATCTCTTTCTTCACAACTGCTCATGTCTCTGATTTCTCACTCTCTCCAATTTGGTTTGATTTATCTGTGTGCTCTTATTCAGGGGCTGGTACTTTTAAAGTGCTGGCAACAAACTGAAATTGAATTTTACACATATGATATAAGTATATATTATTGTAGCATTTCTTTCCCTACACTCTCTTAATGCCCCTTAATTTCTTGGACTTAAAGGGATGTGGGTGGCAGCTTACTACCTTCATTAGTGCCTATAAATGCTCTTGCAATGTGCGTGTAATAAGCATTAGTATTTTCATTGACTGTACTATATGCCAGATGGATCTGTAAGTTACACAATGGTGACAAAATCTTACATCACTATCTCCCCTTTGCTTACTTACCTTTAACCTCTACCCGTTTAGAACATGTAATATCTGCTCTTTTCCCCTTCCTTTCACTTTCCTTCCTCCATTCCTCTTCCTTTCCCTTCTTCCTCCTGACCTCTCCACAGCATGAGTCTTTGGCCACCGTCCTTTCAGGTGTTTTCTGAAAGCTCACTTGATCCATAAAACCTATCACAAACAGTAAAACATGAAAGTTTTATTTTAACTTTTACTAAAGACCTTTTAACATTCTTCTGAGAATCAAGCAGGTTTTATGTTATGGATGATTTCCACAACAAATATTCTCAGAATTCCAGGTATTCACATTTACAAGTGTCCCTATAATACCAACAGCATAACATGGGATTAAAATACTTGCAGACTGGGCTGAAAATATTTGTCAAAGTTCATTTAGACTCTAAGACAGGTAGATCTTAAATAATCTTATTTATGTAATGCTAATTACTTTCCCCTGCCTCCTCTTTTTCCTCCATTGGCTGCAAAAGCTTCCTGCCAAGTTTTAATTCTAGACTGTGCATTTTCACAGATTAGGACTGTCAAATTTTAAGATGCCCCGTGCTTCTACTCTCCAGGAAACAGTAACATTTTTTATTTTTTACTTCATTAAAATGATATTCTGGTTTTGATATTGTAGATAATACAGCCAGTATCCTGACAAGACGAAGGAGATACAGTCGAACCACTCAAGATATATATTACCTCCCAGTTTTGATTTCTGATGGTGGAGTGCCCCCTCTCAGCAGCAGCAGTACTCTCACAATTAGGGTTTGTGCATGTGAGAGAGATGGACGAGTGAGAACTTGCCATGCTGAAGCTTTCCTCTCCTCGGCTGGCTTAAGCACAGGAGCTTTAATCGCAATCCTACTCTGTGTTGTCATTCTTCTTGGTAAGCCATTTTCAGTATTAAGTAATGCTATCCTTCCACTGGCTCTCTGAATGTGACAGGGTAGAAATTTTTAATATGACATGTTTTTGCACCAGAGGCTGCCTGATAGTAGGAGGTAATTATAAGCGCAGTGCTGTGATTAGGGGGGAAAGGTTTAGCTAAAATTAATAGGGGAAAAAATGCCTTTAAAGTACATTCATGAATATCTAGAATCCGCTAGAAATTATTTTTCAAAGGTTATCAAGTAATTAGCACTGCAGATCTTTTTTCTGTAATTAGGAAAGATTTCAAAAAGCCACTGACTCTAATTCCATGTCTAGAACAGTGTGAAAAATGATAGGAAAGAGATGAGGAAAGCTTTTTGAAATACATTACACTGTAAGAAGCACCATTAGCACTGTACAAAAGCCATTTCTTAATTACCTTTGTGGGATAAGCTGATAGCAATGCACAACATAATCCACAGGGGCAAGGGACATATGAGACTATAAGATGACTCCATTAGATAAATGCCCTTGCAAGTGCATTTTCTCTTGGCTTTTGTTTTTTTGCCCAGGCGAATTTGAATGTTACCCATTAGTTTATTTATTTATTTATTTATTTTATTTTTTTCTGGCAAAGGCACAACTTGCTGGGTATGTATCTCTGTACTACTCATGTGCCTTTATGCATTATTATAGAGTTGGCAAGAAATAACGGGAATTGCACTGTGACCCACATAGGAGTTTCGGAGGTTTTTTTCCCGAAGAGTCTACACTTTCTCCAGATTACTTTCCTCACAGCTTACTTCAGAACTTCCTTGTCAGAAATCTGTTTTAAAATGTATAGCAATACATTTAGTTTATAATCTTATATTTTGTCATACAAGATTGAATATTCATAAGAGAAAAAAAAAACCTTTTACATTTTAGTTCAATATATATGCTAAGTATTGGTTTTAATGAAGCACTGAAAGACCTTAACAATGGGCTTCGGAAAAATGTCAGCCCTAGTTACTCATTTCTCATTTAACTGAAAGAATGTTATCCCCTTTTATGTCCTTTATGAGATCCCTAATAATCTAACTAGTGGGTTGGCTCAAGAAATCCCAGCAATCCCCGCAAAGAAATTATACAGCAGAAGAGTGCTCTTTACTGATCCTTTGGAAGACCAGGCTGTATTGGGAGTTTGTAGTTTCAGTACAGAATTATTAATTTTCCCTTTAATTGTGTGGTCTCAGCCTGTTGCACTTTGGCATGTTGCTATGTCAAAATACAGCTGTCTGGATTTCATGGGTGCTTTCCAGGCATACAGTAATCTATCTCCAGGTAACACATTACACAATAAAGGTATTGCTCACTTAGGAACATAAGTACAGTCTTTTCCAGATTGGACAGGTTTGGTGACCCTTTGTTACAGATAGGTGCCTGACATAAGGATCCCAAATACCAATATTAGCCTGAAAATGTTACACCTCTGTATTCGTGACTTAGTAACTGCTATTTCTTTAGCATATATCTACTTACTTCAAATATAAACCTTAAACCTAATCTAATATCTGCAGTTTTCTCTTTAGCAATTGTGGTCCTTTTCGTCACCCTAAGACGCAGCAAGAAGGAGCCCTTGATCATTTCAGAAGAAGACGTCCGGGAAAACGTTGTGACATATGATGATGAGGGTGGTGGAGAAGAAGACACAGAAGCATTTGACATCACAGCACTGCGGAATCCATCAGCTGCTGAGGAGCTAAAATACCGGAGGGATGTTCGTCCTGAAGTGAAGCCTGCGCCCAGGCATCATACCTCCTCAAGTCTTGACAGTATAGATGTCCAGGAGTTCATTAAACAAAGACTGGCAGAGGCTGATCTGGACCCCAGCGTGCCCCCGTATGACTCCCTACAGACATATGCCTATGAGGGTCATAGATCAGAAGCAGGATCTATCAGCTCTCTGGATTCAGCCACAACACACTCTGACCAGGATTATAATTACCTTGGAGACTGGGGACCTGAGTTCAAGAAGCTAGCTGAACTCTATGGAGAAATAGAATCAGAAAGAACAACTTAGTTGTAATTCCCAGAACACAGAAGTTCCTAAATGACTGGAGATACAATGACAGCAACGGTAACAAAAGATGAATACAGTACTTGGAACTGAGCAAGTTGTATGCAGTTACTGTACAACAAGTGCCCTTTTCATATTTGAAACTGGGTTCTCCAATTGGAAGAAAGTCAAATTTTGAAAAATACAGAAAAAATAAGCTATTGTCCCTTGTGTATATTTTTTAATAGCTCAATAAAGTCTGTCGTACCGTATCTGTAACAATACCTAAAATAAAGCCAAGCAATGACATTTTTATTGCAATACGCTTAACATCTCCAAGCTACAGTAAGTTTATGGTCATGCCTGTTTAGGAAGATAGCTAACAGAGGAGCAAACCTCTTGCAGGTGGTTGTGATGTTGCATTTCTAGCTGTGCTCCGGGCCTTGTGATCCCAATGTGAGGTAGCCAGTGGGGTTTACTATCAGTGTGAGAAGTGCTAACAGCCTGTTTCCTTTTCAGAAGGGATAAACCACCCCTGTCCTCTTAAATAAATGGTCCTTTGATGATTTAATCTTATTGAATTAGAAGGTTGCATTGAGATGGTGTAATTTCATTATGTCCTTCATAATCTTGCCATCCATAACCAGCTAACGGAGGGAGGGCAGCATTAGATGTTAGCCCAAACATAGCTCTAGCCCATAACCCCAGACCTGCTCTGTTACTGCGTGCCAGAGGAACTGTTGTTTCCAGTGTTGTGCTTTTTCTTTTTGTCTTTTCATGGGAACATCACTCATTTCAATGGAATGGGTCCAAAGTACTCTTTATGCAGTGAAGCAGATGAAGCATAGGCTCTTTCAATAAAAACAACAATGGCAGCACCCTTAAACTATGCAGTTGTTTGGTTCACTGTGCTTCACTTACGTCAATAGATGAAGCTTTTCAAGTCTGTTGCTGGTCTGAGTCCAGGAGCTACAACAGTCAGTTTAAAACACAGAGTTCTTAATCATAATGTCTCCCTATTTCCGTGTGTGACTAAAAGTGTAATAGAGCTGCTGGTAAGACACTGGAATAGAGAAAATTGAAATAAGGAGAATAAGATGATGATGCTTTTTTTTCTTTTTAGTTCAATCTACTGGTATTTAATTTCTCTTAGAGTAATTTCCATCTAAGCAGAGCAAGCTTTTTTCTCCCTATTTCAAGCATAACGGGAACAGGAACATTTTAAGTCAGTGGAGGAAGACAACATTAAAATGTACCATTCTTTTGGTTCCTATGGATTAAATAAATTGATTTCTTATGTAAGTAACTTTTAGCATTGCAGAAATGCTTAACAGTTCTGCTTAGCATTGCGGGCTGCTTAACACCTAATGCAGCAGATTCTTACACATTTCTTTGTTTTGTTTGAAATGTTAACCTTTTGTTTGTCTTTCTTGGGCTAATACTATGAGAGGACCAGGAGCTCATAATATCCCATGAAAGATTATGACCTATAAGGCTCACCATCGGTTACAGTCTTCTGCTTCTGAGAAAATCGTAGCTCTGGTTAGGGAAGTGGACTTCTTGCAATATGCATTTGATAGGGAAACTGTCCAGAGCAGAAGCTGTGTACTGGTTTTTTACTCTCTCGGCTTGTGTGGAGAGTGATACAGATCTGTACGCTCCACTAGATTCCTCCCTACGCATTTTAGGTGCCATTTACCTTCAGCTTAGTAGAGAAGGGAGTACCTTTTGCTCCTCCAAGCAGGGTCTGTATTTATTGCTGACCTACTGTGGGCCACACAGGTGAACCAGATTATTAAGCCTTTTCTTCTTTACTGTGTAGCTGGGTAGATCCTAGACATGACTGAAACTTCTGATCAGTTCTACTTTGAGGATTTAGTTTGTTGGTTGCTTTTTTTTTTTTAATTAACTTCTTCCTGAGACGTTGTTGACTGCTTTTGGTTTAAACAGCCTTCTGGAAAAATCAGCAAGTAGCTTTGTAAGAAACTTTTCAAACTCTAAAAAATATTAGTTGCGCTGTAGTTCCAGAATTGGGTTTTACTACACTGTTTTGTTTACAACTTGAAAATTGTAATGTTTCCCTTTCTGTCAACATCTGCACCCACAAGGCAATTTAGAGGGGAAAAAACACTGAACCTCCAAAATGTTCTGCTGATGATTTGAAAGTAGTTTGATAATCTGGGTTCAGATATTTATTTTTTTTTTAATTTTTACCAAATACATAATTTTCTAAAATTACATTTAAGGAGACGTTCTCATTGTAGAGTAAAGTTAAATAGATGCTTTAATGCAGTAAGAGTTACACTCAAACTGAGAATGGTTTATGTGTTGTCTTTTTTGGGGGGTAGCATTAGGACGTGTTTCAGTTTTGTCCCAAAAGAGGCAAATAGTAGTGCAGGATTTTGAGGAGAAATTTTCTTTTTATTTATATTGCGCTTGCTTTATGCCAACATCTAAATTTTTATATTGTATGAGTAGAGTGCTAAGAAGAAAATCTTTCAGTATTAGTAGTACCATGGGCCATAATACTTTGTACCACATCTGCATGAAAACTGCATTCATTGTTGTATTATAGCTTTGAGAGCCAGGTACTAGTTATCATTATGTCTGTTCCCTCTGGCCCTACACCGAAGCAGGGAAAATCAATTGTATTTTGTGCTTTAAGCAGTGTTCCCGCCATTGTTGTCTTTTTATTTGCATCATAGAACGTTCAGGCTTAAAGCCAACAGAAGTGCAGTGACATAAGCAAACAATCACTCCTTATGCTCATGTTCTGATTAAATTAATGAGAGAAGGAGGTCGTATCTCAGAGAAATAAGAATCCCCTTTTCACCGTTCCTGGTGCTCTCTTTGCTGCTGTACATGCATCTTACCCACAGCCCCAGGAATTCTGAATCCTTTAAAACTCTGCAGGGTTATTGAGACGCTGCTTCAGCGATGCTGCAGTGTGTCCTGTTTGGTATGTCCTATCCACAGTGATTGCCAAATGTGCTTTTCTATCATGATACGTCTGCATGCTTGCTATGCTTACGGTTTTTTACTCAAATACACATCACAGTGCCGTGTTGTTTGCATGACAAATAGCGGAATATTAAATCTTCAGGGCCATAGAAAAAGGCCTCATGGTACAGAAAGAACAGGTTTACAGATTTCTTTTCCTGATCCCACAAATTTTTCCTTTGGTCTTTGCATCCTAGAAACAAATTTGAACTATATTTGAGAATTTTTACATTAACATTGCTTAACCTGGAAGAAAATTAACACTGTATGCCATGGAGGGCATGACCATTTTGTAGCATTGCTGATTTAAACAAAGCATACATTCAGTGAAATTATCATGGGAAACTCTTGCCTAGTTTATGGTTAAGTCTGATTGTATAGATTTCGCTTAAAGCTTTCATGGATCTTTTGTGTACTCATATTCTCAAATATTTCCTTATTGGCCTGTTGCTGCTTAAGAATTAAACGCTGAAAACTGCCAGTTTTACTTAAACTGAAAGATGCTGAGTAAAGTGAAATGTCACATACAAAGTGGTGCTTAAGGGCTTTCCAATTTACAGTTTTATTTCTGCAACAGCTATTCAACTAATAATACATTTACACCAAATTAATTAGTCACATTCCTTCAAACAAACCCTCTTTCTTGTAATGGTGAGGGCACTCAGTATGCTGTAATCTTGACACGTGATCTGAGAAAATGGTGTGTATAAATATTTTAAAATGTAAAAAATATATTGTCAACTTAAAACCAGTCAAAAATGTAATTTAGTACACTTTAAAGACAAGGAAGAGCTTGAATTCAACTGGCATTAGATTAAGATTCATACATTGAAAACAAATTAATTTGTGTATCAGTGTTGCCATTTATTACATACACATAGAAGACTGTAAATGTTGAAAGTAATTTCACTCTGTTATGCACTTTATTTTTTTCATTCTTCTTAGAAAACCAAAATAATTGTAAACATTTTTGGTTTTGAATCCTAATTGATGCAGTTGTTTAAGTTGTGAATACTGCAAGAAATGTCGATGTGAAAATATTCTCACTGGTATTTAAAAGGAATTACAAAATTTCTGTGCTCTTAAGGCTTTGTAAAATCATCCTTTAGAAAATCTAAATATTGAACCAGTCTGGAGTTAACCAAACTCGTAGACTCACACAAAGGGTAACAAAAAAGGTGTTCTAAATGCAAAGAATATGAAATTATGCTGCCTAGGGTCACTTTGTGGATTATAAAGTGCTAAGACCTTGTACTTGCAGTACATATAAAAGGCACAGTGCATTCTAAGGAACATTAGGGGCGTGTTGCAAGTATTGGGCCATCCTTATTTTTCCAAAGTCTCCAAATATATATATATTTTTTAACAAAAGAGTTATGTAAAGCATACCTCCTTATGCAAGTGTTACTGATAGAAATTGTTATGTTTTCTTTTAATAAACAAAAGGGACAAAATCTTTTATTCGTATTTTTCAAATAAAATATCCTCTTTGCTATGGTGATGGGTTATTGTATTCCTCATCACAACTAGAACGGGTTATTTTCTCTTCACTCCTGTTTTTTATACTCACCAAAGAAATATAACTATCTAAAGGCACTCTGTCTTTAAGAATGAAATGTGGTACAGCAGTATTAATGAGGTCAATGTCGGAAATGGTATGGTAACTTTAACTAGATTTTAATGGCTGGTATATCCACTCAGTTGTGTCACTATTTCAAAGACTGCCTTACACGATTATTGCTACAGATGGGCAGGGAGAGAGAGGGAGAGAGAGACACCAAGAGATACTTTGCAGCAGACTGCAGTATAACTGCTAAATGCTTCATTACTTTTCACTTGTGGCAACTATTCCACTCCAACCATCACTGTCCTGAAACTGAAATACAGCGTTATAGGATGAATACATTATCCACATGAGTGAGTAAGGGAATTGCACATCTATGAATCCAGATTGGTGGTGACAGCCGGGGTTATTATCCTAAATTGACACAGAATAGAAGAGAAAAAATAGGCAAGGACATTCACAATGATCAAGCTCAGGCATATGCGATGCAAGTGTACAAGAATCACTCATTCTTTCTCAAAGGAATTAACAGGCTTTACCAACAAATTACATCTTAGAAAATATTGGTACTGTGGCTCACAAGAAACTTGTTGCATGCAAGACCTTCTTTCCCAGACTGACATAAAATTCAAATATATTCAAAATAAAGCTAGGGTTGACAGGAAATGAAACTACAATTTTGTTATAGTAACCTTCTTGCTCTGCTTTATTGCCCACAGGCCAGTTTAGGTTTTGTACCACCATGCTATGCAATTCCCACATGTGCCTCAGCACAGCCCCAGAAAGAAAAAAGTTATGTTAAGATAATATTTACAAGACAAATATTATCAGCCAGAGTCTGAATGCAAGTTCAGGAGAGTAACTAGTGGTTTTGTGGTTTTCGTTTTAGTCCTCGTTTGAGGTGACTGAACTTTCTAAAGATTGTTTATAAAGATTTTACATCATGTTTCATATGTAAGCTTCATTGAACGTTTTTTTTTTTCCCCTAGCAAAGCTTATTACTCTCTTGTATTATTGTTAAATTAAATTTTAGGTTGCTTGAAGTCCTTCCTACTCCTTCCATACGTGGCTAATGTATTGTTTATATTTAGGTACAGAGAATTCAAAGCTTGAAAGTTTTGCTTGTGAGTTTAGTAGACTTTTTCTGTGGGCTTCATGATTCTGTGTAGCATTTTTTGTGTTGTGTTACTGCTCACAAATCCATCAACACACCTCAACCTTTAATTAATCAAGAAAGTCCTGAAGGTCCAACAAACTGTTTCCACACTAGCTGCCTCTAAATTCGGTTTGTTCTGGAAGTATGTGCAATATAGTATATTATAGCTGGTGGGCGGTCAGTACCTGCAGAAACATCCTCATCCAGCAGAGCAGCCTCCAGAGGGAAAAAGGACATTGGGATTGGGACTCTTAGAGGATCATAGGGCACACAGAGTTTGAAAGGTGTTAGATTTCTAGCCAAGCCTGAACAAAATCAGGGTCCCTGGGACCTTCATAGTGGACTTTGTCATCATGCATGTTCATTGGTAGAGTCCAATAGCTGGTGAGCTCAATGGAAAGCCTAATAAAGGTACTGTAGTAAATAGGTGAACTATTCAAATATCTGAACTGCCACGTTTTCTTCTAGACTCTTGGATAGGAATGGATCAGTGTTAATGCATTTGCAAAGCTTCCAGTGCGAACACATTTCTGAGGCATGCTGCAGTTCTAACACGCCTTTACCTGCCACATTAACTATTTTGAAACAAATTAGGTTGCTCTTGAGTTTATTATGAAGATTGTACATTGTTTACTTAAAATCTGAATTAATATCCGTCTTTGATGTTTAAAAGTAATTCTTTCCTGTATCTTCTGGAATTGATTTGAGGACAAAGCACCTGCAAGTAAAATTCAGCCGTATTTTGAAGTCATAAACACAACATATCTAACAATGAGGTTTTCATGATAGGGTTTGGGTTGGGCAAAAATCAAGTATTGGTTGTGTAAAAAAAGTAAAATGCACTCTTAGTAAGCAAACTATTTTTTTGTGTAGGCCTATTGATTTAAAACTATGCTTGAAGGGTAAAGGTGTATGAAAATATACACTTCCTGATTATATCATGAAGACCACATGTGGATCTCTCAAAAAGTAGTAAAAATCAGCTCACCATCTGTACTATTTGCAACCTCTTTGAACTTACTCTTTTTGATCAAACTTGTATTTTCCAGTTAGTTTCAATGCTTTGTGCTACATAAGTTTTCAACTGGGAAATGGTAACATGGAGAAGAATGAATCAGAGATTAAAATCTTTTTAATCTCTAGCTGCTATAACTATTAAAAAAAAGACTAAAATTGAAAATGTCTTTATGAAACAGACTGCATTATCAGTTCTGAAAAGAAAGCCACTTGCATATGATGTTGGTAATAATAAAAATAATAATGTTCTTGTTCTTTCTTACTTGTTTTTATCATAAAGCATCAAATCAGAAATTGTGGTGCCATTTCTTCTATTAAATGTCTCTAAAATGTTTCAAACCTGACATATAAAGGGAACATGTCTGTGAATGAGGTATTTGTTAGTTCTGTTTTGTCTATCCCAAGACTGAGATTTTTTAAAAATAGTTTGATACAGAGAATATTTTTAATGTAGGATGCCAAAGTATGCTTTAAGTGTTAACTAATTGAGTTACATAACTGCAAGTATAGCATCCAGTTTTCTGAGAGAGAGAAAGAAAATGAAAGGCAAAGAAAACCTCTCAAGTCTTGTACATGGAACAGAAGCTCAGACTCTTTAAGCAGATCTGAAAGCACCACCTCATAAGCATATTCTGTCCTATGTAGTGTTATTTAAAAATGAAAACAAAAAAACCCTCTAGTGCTCACTTTATGTTGTGTACTTATTTTCCAAATGAGCATTTCAAGTATCTTTATCATGCTTTTTTCAATAATATTTTACCATTTCAGTAAGACTGACTGACGTGTTTGTGACAAATTTTCTCCTTCTAATTTTCTCAGAACATTAAGAAGTCACTTCTGTTGAATTTGATGGAAAGTCTATCAGAAGGACTGTTCTTTGACCAAGTCCAGGCTAGAACTTCTCATCAACATCTGCAAGGAGTAATCAATAACTGACAGGTCAAAGCACTTTATCGAGGATGTGGAAGACTGGCTTCAGAGCAGGATGTTAGATGGTTCAGTTCAAACATTCCTTTCGTAATCCCCCATCACAAATTTCAATGAATTTTTATTGATTACTTAATGAGTATTTTTGGGTAAAACAGCATCCTTATTTTCTGTCAAGCTCTGTGGAACTGAGTGATCCTGAAAACATGAGTTACGTATTGTTCACTTTATATCCTCCTTTATTGTTTCATGTTGTTTTCTTTCTTTTCTACCCCCACAAGCCCCCTTTTTGTGCTGGATGCTTGAAGGACTGTAGTACAGTAATTTATCTTAAGAATGTCAGGGGATTCTGGATATAAAACTCGATCTTTCTGAAAACTGAAAATACTTATCAGTGGTAGCTGATGCCAAATGCACTAATCTTAATTTTTTACTCTGGGGCAAATGTTTTAATGGGACTTTGTCACAGCTGAATTCCTTACCTTTTTCCAATACATAATAATATGAAATTCAAATCAGCTTCTATGATAACTTAAACAATCTTGGTGTTACTAAGCATTTATATTGGCCAAGACCCTAGCGTCCGAGGTCACATAGAAAATTACATTATTTGGCTAAAGAATTTCTGGCTTACAAGGCAAGATTTCTAACTTGTGTGTGGGGAAGCAAAGGCTTGTAAGGGAGGGAAGGGCATTGCAGGAAGCGTGAAGAGCAACGGAAGGATAGCAGAGTACTGGCAGCAAATGTCACAAGGCATATACAATTACTGGTGAAATGATCAGAGGTGAGTCATACAATCAATAAAATAGTGATACAGGACAGATTTTTCAGTAATGTATTATGATTATTATTGTAAAGCTTTATGATTTAATACTGCAATATTTTATGACTATTCCTATTACAGGTAATAAAAACATGTTATATGTGATACATAGTGGGGATAGACTATGAAATTAAGAAAAAAAATTACAGTGGAAAAGGAACATATTTAAAAGTTATTTATTTTTATTTATGGTTCTTTACACTATTCAGCTAATGCTAATTTTTATTGCTGATACTGTAAATACCCCACATTGCTGGGTCAGTCGTGTACATGCAGATTCCCACTGGTATGCTTAGGTTTTTGGTTTGCTGATTTTACATATGGATTCTGAAAATACTTAGTTTGTTCTGCAGGAAGTTTTGAGCTGTACTTTTGTAATGAAAAACTGCTACCATTTCCTCACTTCTGTAACAGAATTTTAATTTTTCTGATAAAGATTACACATTGCAAGAACAGTCACAATAGCTACACAGAGAGCTGCAGGTGAAAATGATCATGTGTCTACTTACAGGTATCTTGCTTTTTGCCTGATTTGCATCCACACAAAATATTGGCAGAGCTCACAAGACATTGGAGAAAGCCTCTGTCACGATGTACATACCAAAACCTCTACTGACTCTTTTCCAGCCCTTTCACATTTAACCAAATTTCAGATTAAGTGAGTTTAAAATGATTTCATTGCTCACACTTTGTTTAACTTGTGTGTGGGGAAAAAAAAAAGTCAAAAGAATATAGACATCATACAAAACACGGAACATAAATGCACAATTTGCGAACCTTATTGAACCTTATGCTAACTATCTAAGCTCTACCTCTACATGAAGAAAGTGAAAAGGGCAAACTCTGGGTGGCTTGGACCTTTGACTTCTACACTGGATTCTCAACTGTAATGTCAATGAAATGATAGTTTTAATGTGTACATACAAAGATGCGGTGACTTTGGACAGCAGTTTAGACTTGAACTCAGGCTGCCAAGTTGTATTTTATAAGGAAAGAACACCTTGTGAGAAAATGGGTCAGATGATAGAAACATCCCAGTTTAGGTGTGTGGAAGGGATACTTGGTGTCTTGTAGAGTTTTACATGATTCTGACAGCCGAGAAGATGCTGCTCTGGTTTGTTCTTGTGGAAAAGAAAACTTTTGCCCTCTGAAAGTGAAAAGCTTTTCCTTGTTTGCAAGGTGTTTTCTGTCAGACATTATCACAACTTGAAAAGATGCATCTTGAATGCAAGAGGTTGTGATGGTCAGTCTGTCTCTTTGCATCTTGTGCTGTTTGCTGTTGATGGTGCAGTCCGTATGGTCCTTGGTATTGCTAAGGAGCATCCCATTCTTGACATACTTTTTAATAAAAATATGATGGTAAAACTATTTGGTTAAAAAATTAATATGAAATACTGAGCATCTCAGTTCAAGGTCACTAGTTCATATTTGAAATGGAAATGAGAAATGCAAACATGATTAGCACCAAATGACTGTTCTTCACATGAAATTTGTTTGTAATCTCACTTCAGTGTTAGTGCAGAAAACATGCATGATGACAGGGCCAAAGAGATAGTCACTCAGTCTGATCACCATATTCCTATCTGTTCCTAATTATATTTGAGATTCTTGTTTGACCTTGAGGATCTGACGAGTATTCCTGTAAACAGACCTATTCAATTTTCAAATAATAGCACTGTGGCTTTATTCAGCAGTGTTCCACCTCCAGCTTCCATCCTTGCTACATCACTCATAGTGTTTCCAGATTGGAATGGGACATCATCGTGCCTCAGCAGCTGTCAAAATCTGAATAAATCTTTCTACAGAACTCATCAAAGTAAACTTGTTCTGGCTGGGTATAGAATGCAACTCTATTTTTGCCTGGTTTGATTTATGTAAAATACAGCTTAAATTCTCACCTTCTTTCATCATGCTATTAAAGTTTAGCAATGTTGCTTGCACTTTTCTAAAGTGGAACCTGAGCCAAGATGTTTTGCAATCAAAATTCAAATAAAATGGCCAAATAACGTAAAGCTATGGTGACAATAATATCGGCCATGTAGAGGATAAGGAGCAAATGGTAGAAATTAAGCAGCAGACCATTCAGTGGTCTCTGAATGGCCACTGATAATACAGAATGATTATAGATCTGTTGTATAAAAGATTGTGAACAAATCATACTACCAGACCCTCAGCATACTGGACTTCTATGTACTCTAAAGGCCAGAAATGAGAATGGCTTTGTTCAATAGGAAATTCCCAGAAAATGATTTATTTATACTGTAGTATCACCTAAAGAATTTCTGGATGATCAAGACCCGAACTTCTTGGTGCTGAATAAACACCAGCTGAGATTTGCTACCTCAGGGACCTTAGCATCTACATGAGGCTGAGAAAAGCTGTCATCCAGTTGATGACAGAAACAATATGAATAGAAATAAAGGGTAATCGAGGATGTTTTGTTTTTGAAGTCCAAGCGACAGCCTAACGAAGGGGAAGATAAGATTGAATCATTGCTGAGAGAAATAGGATAAACAACTTGATGCTTCTGGGTGATTTAATATTTCTAGATATTTACAATGGAAAATTTATGGGTGAGCAAAAGTTCTTGATATAGTTTTTTTGAAACATGATAAAGGATAACCTCACAGTACATACAGGAAAGAGGAATAAACATATGTGATCCAGTAATAATGGACATGAAACTGTAGTTCACTTAGTGATAAGAAACTACTTTGTCTATATAATGATGTAGAATCAAGGCCAAATATTTTGCTAATAAGAAGACTAATAGTAGAAGAAAACTTGTTCCTTAAGCTTAGTACAATAAAAGTGAAATTCTATTCCAAGGAAAAGAAATGTTGATGCATCCATAAACAAATATTCTTTTCCTGTCTCTGCTATTGATTCCCTAACTGTCCTTAAGCAAATACCCTAATATATGACTATTAGCAAGTAACTTACTTGTATTTGTTCCAGTGTGTAACTAATTAGTGCCAACTGTTCAAATATGCTTACATGAAATCAATTCTCTCCATAGAGCAATATACACTAAACAGAAGATGCTAAAATGAAAGGTGCTAAAGCTTCCTGGTGATGATTTCTACTAATAATCTGTAACCTTAAAACTAGGTGATTTAGGAGCTCAACTTTATGAAAAAATCCGTTTTTATTGAGTGCTTTAAGAACCTGGGGTGAAAGTGCTAGAAAAATTACAAACCTGCCTGTTCTATTCTTAAAGTATTATTAAAAAGTGTCTAGAAACTGTCACAAACAGCAAAATCAAGTGGACACAGCAATTCATAGATATCTGAGGGAAAAGTAAATCTAGTTTATGTAGAAGGCTAATCTACTTGAATTCCTTGAAGGTGTTGACAAGCCTTTGAATAAGGATAACCTGATTGATTTAGTACACTTGGATTTCCAATAAGCTTTTGACAAAGTCCTTGATGAAGCCTATTACTGAATGACATGATCTTAAAAACTGATTTAAGAACAGGAAAGAAAGTACAGGAATACTTTGTAAGGTTTCTCAATGTGAAGAGTACTGTTAGGCATTATGCTAGGACTGGATTTGTTTGATAGAGTCAAAGATAATCTAGAAAAGCAAAGTGTGAAGACTTGCAAAACAATTAATGGATACTTAGTGCATGTACTAAAGGCGTGGATGAAACTGAAATAAATGCAAGGTAATGAACAGAGGCAAAACCAACCCAAAATGCACCTGCACCATGAGCTCAGAATAAATTGTTGTTACTCAGGGAGGATATTTTGAGTTGCTGTTTCTATCTAAATATCTGCTAAGCAGTCATCAAAAACAATATAAAAAAATCTGGTGGTAAGGGTTATTAGGCAATAATAGAAAACCGATTAGAAAGTGTCATTATGCTACTTTGAAAACCCAGAGTTATTCCACATTTCAGGTACTCAGTAAAACAGTCTGGTCCCATAGAAAAGCTAGAGAAAGCACACAGGAAATAAGAACAATGTTCAAAGATATGGAATAGGAGCCCCCTCAGGAGATTTTAGAAGTCAGGGCTTTTCAATATGGAAAAGAAATGACTGATGAGAACAATATTTAATAAATTATAAAAATAAAATATAAAATTAGAACTGTGATGCCGGAAATAAACAGAAAATTACTATTTTTCACGGTAGAAGAACTAGAAGTTTTTAGTCAACAGATTTAAAATAAACAAAAGTAGATGCCTTTTCACATGATATGTAAATAAGTGGTAAAAGTCATGTTGTAGATACAGAGCTGATAGAGCCTTTTTTCCACACCAGATGTGGCTTTGGAAGTCACACAGCTGCAATTTGTTGTTAGGTACAGACATCAGCATTGCTGGCCTGCACCATCCTACTGGGGTTCTTTTTAAAAACTGCTTAAACCCAAAGAAATTTTGCCTAGTGGCAACGGAAAAAAATCTGGCTTCTGGCCAAGGGAAGAGACACTGAAAATGAGACCAAATGACTACAGGGTTAAAACTGGTTCCAGTGTTTCATGCCTACTGGTTTGGAACACAAAGAAACCATCAAATCATTTCCAGCCCTGTAATACTTACCTCCATCCCCTCCTGCATCTTTCAAATCTGCCTGTCACCCAGTTACAGATGTAGTTCATGAACCTTCTTCAGTTGACTTGGTTCATCTGTAGATAATGCAAATCAGGAAAATGAACCCAAAAATCCATTTAAAGTCCAATGAATTATGAAACTGAAGTCAAAGAACTGCTGGCCTCTACTCATCCTATACTGTCCACAGGCATCTATTATCCCATTTAAAATGTTCTGAAGTGAGTCATTACTTAATTAAATTACTGAGAGCTGAGATTATAGAGCAACCACATAAAAGATTCAGAGAATCAGTTTTAAAAAGAAATAAAAATGTGAACCATTATAGTTCTCAACTATTAATCACATCACCTCTGACATTCATGGGGTTCTTTCGTACTACGCTTGAGATTGTAGCTGACAAAATACTTCGTAAGAAACTAACTTAGCTATGTGCTTTATTCAGTATCAGGGTAGCTCAAAGAAAACTTTGACATTAAAGATTCCAACTATATATGTTAACATTTAAGAAATTCAAAGCAAACCCAACCAACTGTTTAAATACATCTATTGTTGGAAATGGTAATTGAGAAGAATGCATTGAACTATCACATCTTTTGATACAAATGCTATCATTTGAAAGAAAGGAAATTAATATTTTATGCATACGAACTTATAAATTTTACATTACTCATGTAATAAGCAAATAAATTATTCATATTATGAGTAAGGAAAGGTTTGTGTCACCAAAACACCTTTACTTCTTACCTGTAAATCAATGAGTGGTTTTATTAGAATTAATCCTCTTTTTTTCAGTACTTGAACTTTTTAAAGGAACTACTCATAAGTGTATTACCTGATAATGTTTTATACTATCTATGTAAAATAGACTGCTTTTCATAAAAAAAAGTCCAAATGCTGCTTACTGAGAAAAAAGTCATAGATGTAATTTAACAGATCATGGTATAGTCATATTGATTATAATAAAATGTATGTATGGGACATGGATTATAAATGGCTCTGAAGGTCTTTGTGTTTATACATATGTGCAACTATATTTCCATATATATCCATCGTAGCTTATAATTCTTACCATCTTTTTGCAGAATGAAAGTTGCATTCTACGCACACTTAGAGTTTATTGATAATACACTAAGATTTTGTGGGGGACCGATTGTGTTGCAGTGAGCTATGTATTCCTTCCTATATGATAAACAGAACATTTGTTTCTTGTATTTAAAATTCATCAGGATATACAAGCTTACATTTAACTTCCAGCATTTTATTATTTCTGTCAATATCATTTGCAAGAGTGACAGCTATCACCCATGGTTAACATCTTATTTGCTTATGCTGAACTCACATCAATATACTGGCCACAGAAGTCATATAATCCAGTTAGGTATGGTCATTTAATGTCCTGCTGCACAAAATGCAAGAGAAAATCTTGCTCATATAAATACATAACTCTGCCTGTTTTATTTAAAATATTCTAGGAACACCAGAAATACAAAAGCCTTATATTGCAATGTTCTGCTTGTAGATCTAATTTTACTCAGTAAAGCAGATGCACACCTTCCACAGATTCACACCACACATACACACCCTTGATATACTGTTTCATTTTTAACATTTTAAATACATAGTAAAATTAATAACTTGTTTTGAATAAAGAGTTTAAACTACTGAGAAACAGTATTTTTACTGTTCACAGCAGAGCAACAAATTCCATACATTTGTGTCAAAACTAGAAAGCTTTTATCCTTGTACTGAAAAGCTTCAATACACCATCTTTACTATTAGGTTTATTTGATGGAACCAAGGGGTTTTGTTGCACCAAAAAAAAAAAAAAAAGCTTTCTGTTTGGTGATATATAGTCTGGTATAGAGAAATCACTAAGGTGGGAAAATTATTGGGAGTTGAGACGCATGAAACAAGACCTCTGGAATCTACACTTACTCACTGGGATATTCATCCTTAGTCATTCGGGGTGGAATTGGAGCTAGGTTATTTCTGTATGATGTATTTATATTTACGTATCTGTGGGTTTTTTAGCATTGTTACATGAACTGCAAGACTGGAGCGACTACTTCATTCTGGGATGGCTCGCCTGCTCTGCTGGTTCCATTTGAAATAGGCTCAGATTGTCTCTCAGTTCAAAGATGCTACCCTGATAGTCTTCCTGGGGGAAAATTGCTTTGCATTCCAAGATATCTAGGGTGTATTAAGAGAGAAAAGATAGTGGGTGGTATGTGCTAGAGGCATTTATTTTTCTGTTTCAAAAAGCCTGGGGCAGGCACAGTTCTGATCTATATTTTAGCCATGACTGATGCCTCTACATTATCTAGGAGCCTTACAGAGCATTATGGAATATTATGTAGAGGAAAAATATGACTGATGTGTGATTCAAATGTCTTTTATTCAAAAATTTCCTATTTTAACCACTCCATATAAGCCAAAATGCAAGTAACTGCCTATAAATCAAGGCTGTGCTATTAGAAGAGATAATGATGGATTTTATCCCTCTGTCCTGCAGAAACACAGTGCCAGGCTGACCTACCTCAAGATATTGCTGCTCCTGAAGCCTAAATTTTGTGTGACTGGGCATGATTATCTATCTTTTATATATTGCTGGATAGAGTGAAACTCCCTCCAAGTGGGGCTTTCTAAATGAATTTTTGCTGTAAGTCATGCATCCAACTGCAGTGCGTTCACACTGTTGCCAGACATGCAACAATAATAAAGGTTTCTTTGTATGATGACTACAAAGAAGTCACCCAGTGCAGCACTTGGGAGTCATGGCTGGTAACTGCTTCCCATGTTTCATGGCAGGAACATAGGCATGAGGGAATCAGGAGCTCTGCTTTCAGCAGCCTTCTCCTTATCATTACTCCTGGGAGCTGAAGTATTCATTTAGGTTGTCTGGCACTTAGACCTCTGTCTAATAGGAGACTTGATTTGATTTTTTGGCCTAAAGACTGAAGGGACAAAATCCAGGCTCCCCTTATGCAATTCCACCGGCTGGTTTTATTATTTGATTTTTATTTGTAAGTAAATTTGATTTAAACTTATGAATTTTCTATGAGTTCACTCTCAGGCATGGCAGAAATACAAGTAAATAGGAAATCTAGAGCATAAAAACATTTCCTAAACTGCTCTGTTTTTCTTATGTTCTTCAGTTAGTGGAAAATAAATCATCAGCAACTCAAATGCTTTCAAAAATCTCATGATTAATTTTTGCTATCAAATTTGGGCGGACAATTAGATAACGATTTGTGGTAACGTGCTCTTGTGCATTTAACTTGACAACCATGCACTGGGGTCAGCCCCTGTCCAGCGACGCTGCAGCAGGGCCAGTCTCCAGCTCCCCGCGGCCCGGCCGTGCCCAGCCATGGGCTCTGCTGAGCCAGGCCCACCCATGGGCCCACATCCTGTCCTGTCCTTGGCCAGTCCCTGTCCCCAGGGAGGTGCCTGACGCCCTGGCGCCCCCCAGCTGCCCTGCTCCTGGCTAGAAGGGGTGGGACATGCCCTGGCTGCCAGGCCCTGCCGTCACCCACCCAGGGAGCCCTCAAAACCCTAAGAGAAGAGCCTTCTTAGATCAATGAGTGAATTACTGTTTATATCAACTTATGTCATGTGATCTTTTTGACGGACTTACCAAGTTTCTTCTTTAAATTTGTTTGTTTTGCTGCCCTATCTGTCCTTGGTTCTTGGTAGACTTGTTTCTTGGTAGGCTGCTGTGGTGTGTAGACCTTGGCCGGCTGCCAGAGGCCCATCCAGCTGCTCTCTCACTCCCACCCCCTCAACAGGACAGGGGGAGAAAACAAGACAGAAAAGCTTCTGGGGTGAGATAAATACTAGGAGATCACTGACTTGTTGCCGTCGCAGGCAAAACAGACTCAAATTAGGGATAATTAATTTAATGTATTGCCAGTTAAAAACAGAGAAGGATGGTGAGAAACAAAGGCAAAAACAGGGTGCCAGTCGGTCCATAGCAGCTCCTCTCTGCTGCTCCTGCCTGCTCACACTTTTCCCTGCTCCAGCCTGAGGCCTTCCACCGGGGCCTCTGCCGGGGCCTCGTCTGCGGGGGGGCGCCCGGAGCCCCTCCTGCCCTCCTCCTGCTCTCCCCTCGGGGCTGGCAGGGCCGTTTCTGCCCCGGTTTCCCTCAGCCCTGGCTGCCGGGCAGCGTTTCGCCCTTTCTGACACCGGCTTTCCCCGCGGCGCCCGCCCGTGGCTGAGGGGCTCAGCTGTGCCCTGCGGTGGGGCCCTTGGAGCCGGCTGGAACCGGCTGTGGCCGGCACGGGGNGGCCGGCTGGAACCGGCTGGGGCCGGCACGGGGCAGCCCCGGCCGCGCCACACAGGGGCCACCCCACTGCCAGCACCTGGGCACCTGCACGTCACTGATTTTTCTTTTACACTGGATCCTGCATGATTTCCAAAGGGCTTTTTTTTTTTTTTCCCCTTTTTCCCCTAATCTCTGCCCTAGCTTGTCCAACCCAACCTCTCTAAAAGCCAATAGGAGTGTTACTGCCCTTTTCAAATGGGCTTTGAATAAACTGTTCTCGCCTGTATTCTGTAAACATGAGAATATCACCTCATGTTTAGTGCTCAGACACTAAGCTCTCTCTGATGATACAATATTTACCTAATTATTCTTATTTTATTGCTTTGGATAGAGCTTGAGGGCAGCTGATGTGATTTAATACATCTAGCTCAGAGAATATATTAATCGGTTTTCTGCTTGGTAACAAAGCCTGGTTACCAAACACGACTGCAGAGCTGAAAAAACTGTTGCATTTCCTCTGTGTCGCTAGATTTTGCCACTCCTATAAACTTCAAACTGAATCTGAAAAAGGACAAACAGAATTGTCATTGATTTCTCAGTGTGAATGAAAATAGAAGAACCTCTAAAACATAACTTAGCATGATAAAAGATACTACACACACAAGAAATGCATACCTCTATATTGGAACAATGCTCCCTAAGGCTTGGCCAGTACTGCAATTTCCAGCAGTACTGGGGAGGAGAAAATGCTGAATACTACATGATATCTATACAGTGCACTGCATGTCATCTCCTTCCTGAGCAAGCTGGTACTGGACATCACTATTCATAACGGTGTTTGCCATAAGACAATATATTTTTCATTTCAGAGATGGCAAAGGATACTATTTTCTTGTGCCTTTAAATCTAATTGCTTAAAATATTCCATAGAACTCCAGGTACTTTTGTGCAGAGAACAAGACAACTAGAAACAGTTTTTAAAGGTAACTAGAAATTCTTTCTTTACTTTTTTTTAAACATTACCTCCTTTGACTCTTATTTTCCATGGTAGTGATCAAGCCTCTCAAAAAAGCTCTTGTAACACTTTTCAGATAGTTTCAGTCATTTTTGCTTCACTTGATGGAGATTACTATTCCCATGTGTTGTGTTAGCTAAGTAGTCATGCAGCACATTTGAAGCTTGAATTAAAAGTCCACTTTTTCCCCCTGAACAAGATTCATAAATAAAAAATATCATCTTTGAATAAAATTCAGGTATTGCACTGAAGGGAAAAGGCTTTATATGTTAACACTGTCAAGACTCAACGATGCATAGTAAAATAGCTCCACAAGCGATGAAATTCAGATTTCAAGCTAAGTTATCTGACTTTCGTTTAAAAAAAAAATGCACTAGTTTTTGCTTAGTTTTGTAAGGATTTCAGTAAGGATCAGTTCAATTTAAGTACGCAGGTGTGCTGAATAAAAAACCCAAGCGTGTAGGCTGTTTTTCTGTACCTTAAATAATCACTCATAGGGTTGTCCTGCTACCCTAGAGGAGATGACTTTCAAAACGTCGTATCTGAGAGACACACAGCAATGTGGCACCTAGATACTTCCATTTATCATACACACACTTTTCCTCTCCCTAACTCTAATGTGATTCAGCAGGATCTTATCCTACTTCATACTTGTACACTTAGCTTACTGTCAATGATTAAGAAATGAAGGCTAATACCAATCATTAGGATCTCATGAAAACAAACTATTGAATGCCATCAAATCATGTCTGTGCTTGCAATTGTCAAAGGAATGCAGTTGTTCAGATTATGGATGATCTTTCCAAGTTGGCACTGGTAGTTGTGCTAGCTCCCTTGAAAAAACACTGATAGTTGTACACAGTCAATTCATATCAGTTTGACACTTTAAGGAAGGTGCCATACTCAGTTCTTTCTCGTTCTTTGTGCATCAACAGTCTCTGGGCAAATAGGTATCTAACCCTGTTCAACAGCAAGACGTTAGGACAGCTATGTGCATCCAGCTGGGAAAACTGAAATTCTTTACTACTCAAGTGTTCAAGTACCATACTAACATAATACTCAAAATGTAGATGTGTCGAGGGTACACCTACTTTTTGAATGAGAGCAAGTGTATTTTAAACTGGTGCTTTGAGACCGTAATTAGTTTGTGTGAGTTTGCTGGTTTTTGCTACTTTGTCCATCTCTGTTCAAAAGACACGATAAATAAAACAGGTTTAAAGACAAAAGTAGATTAGAAAGAATTGCTTTGACTATACAGCTAGTCCTGTTTAACAAAAATGAACTGATCCGCTACAGCAGTTTAAAACTTACTTGATTCCTTAGACAGTTTTCCTAACAAAAATAATATCTCAGATTCTTGAAAACGTAGACACTTTCATAAATCCACTGATTTAAATAGTAAAAATAGATGAAATTCAGCTGATAAAATAATTAATTGTACAGATTTACACAGCTCAATTTGAGAAAAAATAGCTGTCCTGATATATTTATCTTTGGTTCTGTGAACTGAGATCAGATAGACAGAACATATGGAAAGTTACAGCTGCTTAAATCATGTTTCCATGCTGAAACAACACTTTTGCACTAGTGTTTACTAAAGACAGACGCAGTGGTTTTGCTCATTATGCCAATAGAGTTGAAACTCTGTTTCTGTACTCTTGCTGGCGTCTTGTGCCTTTGAAAATAGGTGAAAGCTTTAAAATCCTTTAGTTGGCTTTATTAGACAGTGGCCCTTTGCCTGGCATTGATTTCAGGATTTAGAGTTTATTAGGGGGTCACCAAGGTTGTTTTTTTTTTTTGCTATGCGTTGTTGGCAATTAGCCAACTTCTTGAATAGCTAAATACTAAAACCAATCAGAATTAATGCTGATCTCTTTTAAAAGGTTTCAGTGTTTCTTTTTACAGAATTCTCATTTATATACTAGTATTTTAATATATTTTACATGCTTATGTGCTAGTTCTAGAATTTTTATTCTTTTTTCAATACAGGAATGAAAGTGAAAAAGAAATGGTAACTGAGTGTGGATTTCAGTTAAAGGCTAATCCATATTAAAGGCTTTTAATGAAAAAAATAGAGAAAAAAAGTCAAACAAGATATTTACTGAAATAAAAGCTCATACAGTGATTTGCAGTGTGCTGTATCACTCCCTCCTGAAGACAGAACCAGAGTGGCAGGTTATCTATATGATACTTATGGTGAAAGAATATTCAACGAATAAAACACAGGGGAAAAAGAGGGGTTACGGTCCGCAGATTGCTGGCTGTAACATGGCTGTGTATAAAGCATTGATTGATGACATTAGAAGCAGGGTGCTATGCAGAACATCTAACAACAGTGTAAACAACCAAATAAAATGGATACCGTCAAAACCAGCTTCCAATACGTCCTTGTTTGCTGCAGTTTGTATATTTGGTAAGTACACCTGCTAGTCCATTATTACTGAGCTTGAAAATATTGAATAGTGAAAGGCTGTGATCCAATTTCCACAGAAAAGCACCTGACACACTTTTTTTTCAGTTTTAATTGTGATCTTCAGCTGCTATTCATTGAACACAGTTTCCTGACCAGTTCTGCGTCCATTTGATTGAGGTTTCATCCAGGTTATGTTCCTTAACTTGCCCTGGAATGTCACATGAATTAGTATCCCAGCCTTTCCCTGTGCCTACATATGTGACATCTATTCTTTGTTCGTTAGAGAAAATGCATTGCAGAAAGTGGAAAGCTGATTAGACAGAGAAATATCTTCACCAACTCAGTTTGGGGTGTTACTCAACTTTTTTTCTTTTTAAGGTATTTACAAGTAGTTTGTAGGATTATTTGCTTCAAATGTCTTCTGAGAATTGGACCTCAGCTCAGTATTTTGAGTATCATTTTTCTTTCAGACAGGCAAAATATTTCTAGTTTCCTGAGATGTTATATATATCTCCTATTAATATCCAATATAGAAATTAATAGGTAGAACTGTTAGACATGGAAGAGCTTTGACCTTTTCTCATAAAAGTCGTCAGTGAATTTCTTAGTGAATTTTCTGGTGAATGAGTATGTTACTTTGATTGTTGGTCCTAATGTACATGCTATACTTCAGAATTTATTCCTAGTAGATGCCATTATCCACTTTTCCTGTTGTCTGTATTCATCTGAGATTTCTAAAAAACTTATGATACAGCCATGTTGGTCCCTCATTAAGGCTCCCAACTTTTTCCCAAAATGGATATTTTGAATCTGTGCTTTTAATACAGTTTCTTTAAGAAATCCTTGATTGTTTCTGACAATTTTTCATCCTAGACTAGATGCATTCCTTCTGAGGAAGGAATGTTACCTACCATGACACAGAACCTTTCAGAAAGTCTATTTCCCTCTGTATTCTGGACCTTCATGCAAAAGGATGTATCCCTGAAATACATCCTCCTTTGTTTCTTATTTCTTTGCCTAAGCTAAGAATCTGAGAAATTGAGGTTCTTTCAAACAATAATCCAATCATGAAATTTATGCCACCAGTCTGAGTCTGAACTAGTTAGGTCATAATTTTGGCTATTAAGGTGTAGAGTTCCTCCTTTTTCTTTTTGTCTTCCCAATATGTTGCACATTTGTATATGTTTGCTCATGTCTAAGATGTTGAGTGGACCAGTTTACTATCTTTCTTCTTGCTGCTCTTCATTGCAGATAGTCCTTGTCCAGGGCACCATTACTTCCTCCTTGTGCACACATTTCTCTGCGCTTTACAATCTTGTACCAGTAAGCCAAGTTTATAGTTCTTCCTTCTCAGCCTCCAAAGCCATGTGTAATGCTCTGCAAGACACACTCTATCATGGTCCAAGAGTACAGATATTTAGATTCCTTACACATTTCCAGGCACTTTCTCTACCTGTTACTTTTTAAAACTTTGCTGATATCCATTATTCTCTCACAATTTATCTCCCCTTTTTTTCCTTTTCTGCCTCTCCATACTTAACCATATTTTTTGTTTTGTCCATATTTACTCTTTTTCTTGTTGTTTTGCCCAAAGTTCCTTTTAGAGCCTTTCCCTACAAACTGGCAAGTTTAAACCTGCTCAGGGCAAGAAATATGTGGTAAGACCCCACAAAAAAACACCAGTTAAGCTATGCTAGAAGCAGAAACAGAGTAACAGTGATAGGACATAGTCAATTAGTTTTTCTGAGAAGTGCAATTCTAGCAATACACAAACACAGCTCTGATTGAACTTGTGTTTCCACACACTTGTATCATGCAGATGTAACTGTCTACTTAGACCTAGATGAGAAATATATCTACTATGCTTCAGCTGGCAGGGAAAATTTGTCTTTGCAGAATGACAGACATACCTGTCTCCAGATGCCTGGTTTCATGCATGTCATCCATATGACTAGAAAACCATTGCTTTTGTATGTGAAGAAGCCAAATAGTACTCCTAATTCAGAATATGCGTGTCACCAAATCTGATGCATACTTGTACACATAATAGCAATTTCTACAATGCGTCCTTGGCAATAGTATACTTCTTGAGTCTTGATCTCAGCAAGTACCTTGTTATGTCTAGATCTACCTTTAAACTCTTTGAGAATGATATGATCTTCTCACTATTCTAAGTAACTTATATACTGTGGGGTTTTTTTGTTTGGTTGGTTGTTTTTTTTTTTTTTTAGGGGCAGAAACTCTACTCTCTTTAACGTGTTTACAATGCTGTATCTATACAGGTAGGGATTTACTGGCCTTAGGAGTGGCTGCATTTGAAAAGCTGAATGATAAAAAAACCCAAACCCCCAAAATGCCACCAACCCCAAAACATTTATTTAGCCATTTCATTTATACCATACTTCCATTTCCACCTGTGTTTCTAGCCTGGACATCTGCAGGAGACAACCTTCAAACTTTTCAGCTGCACAATAAGCATACACGATATTCACTAAATAGCTCCTATACTAAGTATAAGTCCTACTCTGTGATTATCTATTTGAAAAAATCAGATGTTTGACAGAAACTTCTAAATAATTAAGTAAACCAGCTGCCATAAGATGAGCTTATAGTTTGTATCCACTATGTCTGACTGTGGTGGGTTGACCTTGGCTGACTGCCGGGTGCCCATCAAGCTGCTCTCTCACTCCTCCTCCTTGGAAGGACAATGAGAGAAAATGAAATTGAAAAGCTTGAGGGTTGAGATAAGGACAGGGAGATCGCTTACGAGTTACCAACACAGGCAAAATAGACTCGACTTGGGGAAAATTAATTTATTACCAACTAAAAAATAGAGTAGGATAGCGAGAAACAAAAACAAAACTAAAAATATTTTCTCCCTACCCTCCCTTCTTCCCAGGCTCAACTTCACTTCTTCATTCCCAACTCTTCTACTTCACCTACCCCTGAGTGGCACAGGGGGATGGGGAACTGGGGTTGCAGTCAGTTCAGAACAGCTCCTCTCTGCCACTTCTTCCTCCTCACGCTGTTCCCCTGCTCCAGCATGGTGTCCCTCCCATGGACTTCAGTTCTTCAAGAGCTGCTCCGGCATGGGTCCTTCCCATGGGCTTCAGTTCTTCAAGAGCTGCTCCAGCATGGGTCCTTTCCACGGGTTATAGTCCTTCAGTAACAGACTGCTCCAGCGTGGGTCCCCTGCAAGATCACAGGTCCTGCCAGAAAACCTCCTCCTGCATGGACTCCTCTCCATGAGTTGCAGTTCCTGCAAGTAACCTTCTCCAGCATCGGCTCTCCACAGGTTGCAGCTTCCTTCAGGGCACATCCACCTACTGCTGTTTGGGGTCCTCCATGGGCTGAAAGGGGGGAACCTGCTTCACCATGGTCTTCTCCATGGGCTGCAGGGGAATCTCTGCTGTGGCACATGGAGCACCTCCTCTCTGTCTTTCTTCACTGACCTTGGTGTCTGCAGGGTTGTTTCATATTTTTTGCACTCATCTCTCTCACAGCTGCTGTGTAGCATTTTTTTTACCCCTTCTTAAATATGCTATCACAGAGGCACCACCAGTGTTGCCGATGGTCTCGGCTTTGGCCAGCAGCAGGTCTGGCTTGGAGCTGGCTGGAACTGGCTCTGTCTGACACGGCAGCAGCTCCTGGTCTCTTCTCACAGAAGCCACCACTCCTGTAGCCCCCCTGGCTACCAAAACCTTGCAATGTAAACCCAATACACTGACTCTTGTCTCTTAGTTTTGATGAATAAGGTAACAACAATGGTCTTTGTGGTTTGGTTTTGGTTGGTTTGGTTTTGTTTTTTGATTTTTTTTTTCTGGTTTATAAGTTTCTGTCTCTAAGTGGGAGAAAGAAAACATCTCATTCAATTGTTATGAGCATTCATGTAATATTTGCATTATGTTTTGAATATTTGTTTTTCTTTTGGGCATCATTAGTTAAAAAAAATAGCCGTTACATCTTTTCTATATTCTGATTCTGTTTTCCTTTCCTATCAGAGAGAAATATAGATTGTATTTTCCTCCACTCATTTCTGTAACTCATTTCAAAACAAAAATTCTTTTTCATGTATTGGGGAAAATGTAATAAACTCAGTAATTGTTTTGACACATACTTTAAATTGTGAGGTAAAAATTGCAATTTTGAAAAATACTTCTTCTTTTTGCAATGTAAGTATGTGTTAAATGACCTGAGACAGAGAGAAGAAGTAAATACTTTAGCAAGAAAGATTACATTTGTTTATAATTCCTCTGGTGAAAGAGCACTCGTCATTCCTTCCCACTCTCCCCCTATTTTTTCATCCTGAACTATAATCCCATCATTTGCTTGACTGACTCTCTTGAACTTTGACATTTGGTTTGTTCATGCAGTGTAAAAGAGTTAAGCTGGAGCACCTACCCAGGTGGGATCTGTTTGCCTACACAGTCCTGACTTCTCTGCCTCTCATTTGTCTTCATAATACAGCCAGCAGCATTAATAAGCCTAATCAGGTCACATCAGTTAATGGACTGTCCTTTGTCACAGTCTGAATTTTCTCTTTAGAGGCAGAAGGGAGTAATTTCAATGTTAGATCTCTTCCAGACATTCTCTATCTGTATACTTCCCCCCTCCCCCACAGATCTCCTTTCTCTAAACCATCACTGGTTTTAATTAATATCCTCTCTTCCTTTCTTTGAGCCAGTGAGCCAGTAATAACCTATGATGTGTCATTTTGTGTTATGTTATGCCATTTGTATGCCAGTATCTTGAGCACGGCATTAGGTCTCATTGTACAGCTGCAGCTCTACTATTTATTGCTATAGACCATTGCAATGAAAGGCACAGTACTGCTTTTTAAAGCTTTTTTCTTACATTTTGCATATTTTGTTGCAGAAAACAGGAATAAAATGACTAGGTATGTAGGCCTATAGCATTTATATTAATGCTCAATTCACAATATAAAATTATAATACATTTAGACAACATGAACAGGATACGATCCCTTATTTCAATATGAAAAAGTATCAGCTGAATTTTTGCCATCAACTTTGTAGAACAGAGGTTCATTCTTTAATTTTATTAAGATAGAGATTGAAATTTAAGGTGTCTTGAAAAGAAATGTGATCAAAAGAGGATGAGACATCTGTTCCAGCACTGCTCACTCTGTTTTTATAATTTTGATGCTGTTTATTGGGGCTTCTTCTGTATTTTTCAAAACTCTAAGCCAGTTTCAACCCTTACTTCCAGAAAAGACAACTTTGTATCTGCAGCATCAGCTTCTTTTACACAGGTAGAGAGGATGTTCAGAATGACATAAAGTCAATGCTTCCTGAGAGACTGAATATAGGACACTAAATCTAGGCAATCATTACTGAAAATCTTAACCATGGTTGATTCCAAGACAAATTAGAAAAGCTTCTTTAAACTTCAGAAGTTGATTAAAATTAAAATTAAAATCTGATGTTTACTTGATAAACTCAATAGAGTTAGCAGATCAGGTGGCATGTCGTAAGTCAAATATTTAAATTTTGAATTATTAATTCTGCAATTCTGTGAGTTATAAAATCAAGAATTATTTCTGAATTCTTTGCTGATTGTCAGGTTTATTCCTGATATATGACTGGTTTCGCTTAGCTATGTGTAGGAGACTGACAGAAAAACAAGATATCTCAAAGTTCGCCTGCTGCCATACTGATAACAAAGGGGGTACACGCTTGGTTATCAGAGCAACCAGACCCTGTTTCTCACAGCTGTGCTATACCAAGTGCTGCCCAAATGACAAAGGCAGGAAAAGGGTCTCCTGTTCCTCATGACTATGTAATACCAAGTGCTGCCCAGGTGATAAAGGCAGGAAAAACCTATACAGGAACCGTGTCAAACGATGAGCTGCTGAGCAAAGGTGACCATAGCGCTGATGGGCCAAGCTGCAAGTCAGCAGGGACTATAAACTGGTGCTGTGCCTTACCCCAGTTGGGACCCTCACCACTGTCATGACTTGGGAACCACGGATCAACGGGACTCTGCTGACTCCAGAGGACTGACGGGATGCCGCGGACCTGTGGTAGTGACTATACTCTTGCTGTGCTCTGTAATACTGCTTCTCCTTTCTACCTCTTCTCTACTTCTGCCTTTACTCTATTGCTCATCTCAGTGACTATTGCTGGGAAATAACAATACAGCCCTAGTGAACAGCATTTGACCTCGTTTGTGTCTTAATCTCATGCTTGGAATTGTTATGAACCCTCCCTGGCCCCTCAATCGGACTGGTACGTAACAAGGTATTTCTGTTCTTTAGTGTTAAAAAGCATGAAGGTGCCTATGCTACTACAGGGTGCCTTCCCATATCAGTTTAAACATCTGTGTAAAAGCATTTTACAATCACAAATCTGTCCAAAATACTAGTGGTATTCTCTACCTCAGTATGAGGAAAGTGGTGTAAGTTCATAAAACTATGAACCTCTTGACTGAACACAGATAAACTTTTCAGTGATACAGTCCCACCATCACCACATTGTTGGCACTTCCATTTGCATACAAAAGAACAAAAAAGCAGCTATGTAGAAACTTGTTACCAAATTAGATGGGATAAATCTCTTTCATAAAATCAGTCACACTTCTGAAAAACAGATTATTATCTGAAGACTGAATTTTGCATGCAGGTAGGCAGAGAATTCTCATTTTACCTTTAATGCTGAAAAACTAATATGTCACATTTTTTGTAGATGCAATAAAGATGTTAAGCATGGATGAATGAATAATGTATTTTATAAAAGTGATTTAGATGTTTTACAGAAGCTTAGTCTTTATATTTAGTAAGCTATAATGCATGGGTAACCAAATGTCTTGTAGGACCAATATGTACTGAATTTGGCTCTTGAAAGCAGGACCTAGTTAATTTGAAAGTTACATAATTTTAGTGCAACAAAAAGAATATTTGTGACTGACATCATTATAATATCTCATTCATCCTGTCATCTTTTTTATTTTATGAAATTGTCAATGTCTTTTTTTGCTGCTGGTGATGATAGTTGTCTGTTTATTTTGTGTTACAGAAAAAATTAAAACTCATGCATTCTTCTTTTCAACTTCAGTGATTTCATGTCTCTTCTGGTTAGTGTTATTCTTATTAAAGCCAAACCATCTGAAACAGCTAGACTCCATATTAGTGCTCTATAAATCCTATTAATTTCTATTTTAAGCGTCAGCTGAGGAGGATCAAAGTGATGTGCAAGTGATATTTTGCACAACGTTATGCAAAACAAGCATAAACAAATCAAAAGAAAGCCTCAGTGGGCGAGCAAACACCCAAGAAAATCCCTGCTAGCCCTTCCTTAGAGCAGACCCTCCAAGTGGAGAGGCAGACCATGGGGGAACAGGCATAGGTAGTTCTCTTTCATTTCCCTCACAGCTGAACGATTAATTCACTCAGCTTCCCGGGTGGCTGGCTGATGTTGAAGGATTTGTTACATAATGAATATTTGCTTGACACTGTGGAAGATAATATTAAAAATATCATTCTTTACTTATTTTCCATCAACAGCCAGCAGCTTCTGTAATTTTTGAGTATGATTCTTTCCCCCTCACCACCTCCAGGATTTTTGATGAGAAACTAGAGCTGGACATCACAAGAAAGCAACTGGCTACATCATGATGAAAATCCTTCCAGAGTCTTTTAAGAATACTATTAAAAAACAGTTGTTTATGAGATTGGTTGAAGTATTTGATACCTGCCTGATGCAAATTCTTCTTCAATGGGCTAAAGATGGGATAACAGAAATCCAGTAAAATTTCCAGAACAGAAAATAAACTTGACCATGGAGGCAAACAGTAATTGCTTAGAAACTTGGTGGAAAATATGATTTCAATGAAAGGAAGGCAAATATGTAGTTATAAAATTTTCTATAGCAATCAGTTTGATTGCTGCATGATAATAAGAAGCATGTCTATCCAAATTAATAAAAAACTGAGGAGAAACATTCATGGAGTGCTGAACAAAGTTGTGGGCAGTGGATGGAGAGATACTCTTGCCTATTCCAGATATTTCCCAATGTATCTATATCATCCTCATACGACGAGGATTTCACTCCATTCTTTTACACTTTGAAACTTTATTGGCTTATGATCACAGACTTTTTTTATTCTGTATCCATGTAGGTTATAAAAGACTCATAATACCTTTGTGAAGGTAAAACAAAATGCATCTGAAACATCTTCCATAAAACAGTCTGAATAAAGAGAATATAAGGTTTGGCATCTGTGTTAAATTAAGTCAATAGAAATATTGATGATGATCATATCTTTTTTCAGAAGTGAAGAACTCTATAACTAATACATAAAAAGCACACATTTTACAGATAAACAAATGTAGCGTCAAGATCTGTGATCCTGTAATCAAACATTTAAAATGCAAAGGTAATGCATAAAACAACCACTGTTTCCACATTTAATTTTATTTTAAGAGGAGTAGGACTGGAAAAGAGAGGCAGAGACGTTAATTAGTACTTTAATTATGCCTTTCACCTTACCTGTAGAAGAATAAACAAAACATTGTGAACAATATCATCTATAACTGTGACTGTATAAATCAAAAAAAGCCCTAGCTTTCTTACATCCTAACTTCCGGTCTCCTGAGGACCAAGCTACACATATGGAGTTTTGTGGTTGGGGTCAAAAGTCATCTGGACAAAACAGAGTATCAGCAGAGGATGGTCTGAAGTACAGCTCCTTGTGGATATGCTACCTTGCACGCTGCAGAGCAGGTGCTCCCAGAAACTGAATGATAAGAATGTGATTACTTAGTAACAGAATCTACATAACCCCTCTTGACACATGGTGTTATTTTATTACCAGCATGACAGAGACTACCAAATTATTTTAAGTGGTGCAAAACAGGCTGATTTGCTCAAGTAATATCAGCTGGTTTTGTCCTGGAAGTTCTTCATAAGCTTCTAAAACATTATCTGGCGAATTTGCTTATTTTATCTACTTCAACTTTTTAAAATATGGAAGAGCAGTATTAAGACTACCCAAAATAATTAAAACTAATGTCCAAAATCAAGCAGTTTCCCAAGCTGTAATGTAAAGCATATTGTTTCTGAGCAATGTCTACAAGAACACATTACATTTTTCACATTACAAAATCACATACTAGCTAAATGATGATGGAATTAAAGTCAACTTCTATGTCTTTTTCCACTGAGTTGCCTTCACTCATCTAATTAGACCAAGGTAATGCACTTCAGTAATTTCAACAGAAATTATACAACTGAGTTATAGAACCTCTTTGATAGCCATGACTCAGTCACTGCAATCTCTTCACATGTTAAGTTGATCTCATATGTCACACCTTCACCAGTAGTAATTGCAAAGGCACACGTGTAGTATTTGCAATAGTTGCGATTCTTTTAAAGGAAAATAGTGACTGTAATTGTGAGTCAGACTGCAGAGGCAGTTTAGGAGTCAGTCAAAGCCCTTTATCAACAGAGCTCTTTCTTTAGTCCATTTCAATACTTTTTTTCATTGTTCACATAATATATTATATAGTCATGAGAGAAATAGAGAGAGCATTCCCAGACAGAGATAGTGTCATATGCAGTACCATATTTATTCAAGACTTCATTCATTTGCTTCAATGTGGCCCTGCCAGGGGTCATTGGCCTTTAACTTCTGAGAGAATACAACAAAATCTGTAGCATATTCCTTTGCAGAAGTTCCACATTTTTTAAACCTAAATCAAATCAAATCCAAGTTCACAAAGAGATCAACACATTATCTGCATAGATAGGATATATACTCTTGTCCTTCTGACAAGCCTACATTTTGGTAAAATTCAGTTTCTAGATTGTCATTGATTATGTTTTGCCCCAACTATCTAAAAACTTGCTTTAGGACTATTTACCAATATGACATAAACCATTTCTGCTACAGTTATTTGCCATTCAGGACCAGAACTAAACAAAAGCTACTTCAAAAAAATGGATCAGTTGAACCATTCCTTTCATGCAGCTTCCAGCACAGCCACTTAAACTAATAGAAGTGAAAATAAATTTGAAAGGCTGCTTTTATGATGTGAACAGTTATTAAATCTCAGACACAGTCAATAGAGACATTCATTAAAATGGAGGGGGGAGGTAGAGATGGAGAGGATAAAACAGTATCAAGAGATAGATGTAGTTGAAACAATATCTCTTTTACACAAGAATGATGAAGACATCTTAAAAGATTTTAGTAGGAAGAAAGCAGTGCTGATGAGCTCCACAGGAAAGATAAAACAATTCTCTCCTCCCTTGGTTTGGATTGGTTTGCTGTCCTCTATTTCCTTAAAATTAATGTTTAACAGTAATGGCAGTTATATAGTAAGACCAGTTGTACCTGCAAAAGCTGCCATTTTTTTCTTTTTCTTATTTAACGTGGCAAACTGAGTTTGCTCCGCAGGGAGCCAGATAGGGGCACCATGACAAACCTCTGCAGGATTTGCATCTGGTCACACTTGAAATCTGTGTCAGAGCTAGGAGCAGAGCAGTTGTACTCAGTTGCAGTTCAATATTATAACTTGCCTTTCTTTCTAAACTCAAGAGACTTGCACTAATTTCTAATGAATAAGTTATTCTGCAAGATGCAGACCATGTAATAAGTTTCCTGTACTATGCTAAGCGCATTTATTTAAATGTCATTGACTCAAGTGAGGCTGTGCGTGTGGCTGATATACTACATTGGCCAGAGATGCTTTCCTAGAACGTGGTCAAATTAATGATGGAAGTTTAAAGCATGCCTCACAGCATCTGTAGATGATGTAAATGTTGTATCTGTGTTATAAATAACGCATTATGTAGAAGAGTTGTTAGAAAATAAATGCATAACTACTTGTAATAGTTTCCAAAGCAATAGAAAGAAGAATTAATTTTTCCTGGAAATTCTCAAAATGTTCACTTGGCTATTCAAATCAAGTCTGAAATTTTTTGCTTCTTTCAACAGTGATGAGATGAAGCAGACTGTGTCAGTGATGAATATTGAAAAATGCCTTTGAACAAATCAACTGCCTGAATAGATAGAGATTTCAATTCAAAGGTCTTACCCCAGGAGTTCGCTTAAGAGTTCGGATTTGTGAATGTTTTGCTATCTGTTCTGCTTGATGATAGCAAAGAGCTTTCCAGACTGTTATGTAAAGCTACAAATATCACATATAAAATACATGCACCTATACGAATACGGGCTATATTGGCACATCAGTCTTTTCACTTTCAAGAACTGCTTGTGAATACAAACATTGTAATTTTATACCCAATGCAGTATACTTCTGAAGTGTTGAAGTTCTCAGTTTACCAGTCATCTCTTCTTCCCTAGGACTACACTGGTGAGTGAAATACATTAGCTTAAATACTTTGTTGTAGCTCAATAATCGTAATAAAATATAAATAAATCCACCAGTTCACATATATTCACTAGAGATTAATGTTCTAATCTATGAGACCATGCCCGTGTTGGTATTATTAACTGAAGTATAAGCTGAACCTGTGGGCAACAAGAATCTAGAGATAGAACTGCAGATGTTGCTAACACCATTCCTTCCTTATAAGCTCATTTCAATGTAAAAATAGGTGAAAAGTCTTCTTGGGGATAATCATAGATTCATAGAATCATCAAATCATTTAGGTTGGAAAAGACTTTTAAGATCATAGAGTCCAACTTTAAACCTAGCACTGCCAAGTCCCACTAAATCGTATTGCCAGGTGCCACATCTACACGTCTTTTAAGCACCTCCAGGAACGGTGACTCAACCACTTCCCTGAACAGCCTGTTCCAATGCTTGACAACCCTTTCAGTGAAGAAATTTTTCCTAATGTCCAATCTAAACCTTCTCTGCCACAACTTGAGGCTGTTTCCTCTTGTCTTATAGCTTTTCACTTGGGAGAAAAGACCAATGCCCACCTTGCTACAACCTCCTTTCAGGTAGTTGTAGAGAGCAATAAGGTCTCCCCTCAGCCTCCTTTTCTCCAGACTAAACAACCCCGGTTCCCTCAGCCGCTCCTCATAAGGCTTGTTCCCTAGACCTTAATCATCCAAGCTCAGCTGGTAGCTCATCAATAGAAAAGCATCTTTACCCTTTTGTACGTCCCATCTCACTTCTGCTTCTTCATTACTCATCATTTTATAAATTCTCTGCCTTCAGTGTACTTGCCAAGTGATCTGCCCTGGATGCCTGGTGCTTCATGGCTTATCAGCATTCTGTCATCTTGTGTTTCACAAAACTCTTTTCCAAAAACCCAGATACGTTTTGTCACATGAACTGTTGTTACCAAGCTTGTTTGGGTTATAACCTCCATAACAAAGCTCAAAGCAGTTAGGCAGCAGCTTAAGATATTTTGAAATGTTTCTTATCCTCATTTTATCTTCTATCTTTTGACTGCTTTTTGAACTAAAGATACAGCCTTCAGTATTTAAAAAAAGGTGTGGAAATTCCATAAATTTTCAAATTTTCTGGAAACAAATTAAAAATGCATATCTTCACAATGGCTGCTTTCTATCTAAGATCCAGAAAGACAAAGAACATATTTACAAAGTTCACATTTAAATTATTGAGAGCTGCAATATATATAGATAAATCCAAGGCATAGGAAATTTTTCCTTTAAGACTTCTTAATATCATCTTGTATTGGAGATACTGATTTGTCCTGGTTTGAGGTAAAACAGAACCAATTTTGTTCAGTAACTTTAATTTTTAGCTAGGCTTCTTCTAACTGTTGAAATTAACAGCATGTTGTTCAGACTCTGTTCACTCTCAGAGTGATCAGACCCATGCTTATAGTTGATGCCAAGGAATGGTATGCAGAGAGGCTCCTGCTTATCCTTATTGCTATGACAACCAAGGCCAGATAACTTTGTTATTTGACCTGTTGGAGGGTCGGAAGCAGAAAAGCATAGAAGGGTCACACCTGCAGGGAGGAGTGGACAGGACAGGTGACCCAAAACTGACCAACAGGGTATTCCATCCCATCTGCCTCATGCTCAGTATAAAAGCTGAGGGATCAAAGGGGTCAGCTCTCTTTCTTCAGTATCCAGAGTCTGAGGAGGACTCTGTGTGTTCATCTGCCTTTGATCCCGATCCTGAATCCAGATCTGGAATCCAGTTCCCATCTGTCACTGAGGCCAGTCTGGGACTTCCCCAGTGCCTGCTGGTGACGTGATTGATCAAGCTCCTCTGTCTATATTTCATTCTTTTATTTTTATTATTTCATTATTAATATTTCATTAAAGTAGTTTAGTTCCTTCTAAACTCTTAAGTCTCTCTTTTTCTCTCTCTCTTCTGCCTCCCTTCGAAGCGGAGCAGGAGAGAGAGAGAGCACCTATTGTTCCACCTGATTGGACCAATCCGGCCCAAACCACAACATGATTTTATGGAGGATGGAGTATTCCATTTATGGAAAAACTAATTTTATGAGATTCTCAGATACTATGCTGTCTACGTTAGACTGTAAAATTTCTGGATGCATATGGGCAAAAAAGATGAGCAAATGGTCTTGGTGCTTTGACTGTCACTACTAATTTTTCTGACACTTTTTTCTTACTGTTAGTTATGCATGCACTAGCTAGGGCATTAGGAATGTCAGGCCAGGTTTGCTGAAATGGTAAGTAAAGTTGCAACAAACTCAAGGGACTGAAAACACTGAATAAGTAAAAGGTTGTTATTTATAATAGATGGGATTTCTAAAGTGATATTGATTTAGAAAAGGCACACTTGACAAGAGATATCACTGTGTTGTTAACCAATATTAATCACCAGATGGTGGTGGCCTTTTTAAAAAAATGTTCATTTGGCAGTACTATTACTGAAGTCCAGACCAGGATACGATATGTCACACCCAAGTGAAATATTTGCAGAATCTTTCCAGAATGCTAATGGTTCCTTTATAATGTTAATTTCCACCAAAGACAACGGGTAAATCTTGATTTCTTTACACAGTTTCACCCAGTTGTTTTTAATTTTGAGGACAGAACATCAAGTATTACCAGGGGAACACAAGTGAATTGAACATGAACCCTTTCCCTGTAACTCTGCACTCTCACAGGTAAGTGCCAACCATATTCAAGTAAAATTGAAGGCAGGATTTTAGGTTCATTTAAGCAGTTACTGTTGCTCCACTGAGTGAATTTATAGTAGTATTGGCATGGAAAGAAGACCGCAGCCATTGTACTTTCCCTCTGTTGTGAACACACTGGGAAAACGTTTTCTTTCATTTGGTTCCTCTATTTTGTTGTAGCCCTTGAAGCCCAGCAGGTTATCAATATAGGCCAAAGTCTTGTCTTGATTTGTCTTAAATTGTTTATTGCACTAGATATGAAACAGTCAGGTTGCTAAAGTCTACTAGAAAAATCAAACGCTCGTTGTTGCTAAACTACAGGCCTTGTTCACTACTATTAATCTCTGCATTTGTTCAAACTTGTTTTACTAAATTTTTTGATCTAATGCTTACCTGTTTGAGCTAATGCTTACCAATACCATACACTGTAGTACTTCCCTGTATTATTTATATCAAAGGTCCAGCAAACAATTATAAGAAAACAATTTTTAAAATATGGAATAGCAGACCAAATGGAAAAGAAGCATACTGACAAACATCAACATAAAAAGAGCCCCATGCAAATGCAAAACTGTGCAAAAATTTGCAGAGGACCTGAAGAATAAGGAACCACCAAAACCACTGAGTTAACAGATCACCATAGCTACCATTCCCCTTCACTTGTCTAAGGGAGACAAGCAGGGACAAGGAAACCACGCGTGACCAGAACAGTTAGAAAGAAGTTCAGATAAGAGTGGCAGCTGTAAGGCAGAATATTAATGATTTAATTGCATGATTGCTTTCCCCACCTCTTCTATTTTGGTTGAGGAATTTTGATTATTGGTGTGTTGCGTGGGTATAATTTTACTTGGAATAGTAGTGACTTTTGCCATATATCAGTATCAACCATAATAATTCCACCAGTATGACTAGCAAATTCATGGCTCTGTATATGAGATACGTTTCTTCTTGCTCATAACAAACTCCTGAGCGTAACACCAGGGAGTATGCAGGTTACACCTAGTGTTTATAAGATACAGAATACCTCAGAGCACTAGGATGAGGTGAGATGCTTCCTCCAAGTTGCCTAGTAGAATTGACCATAGCCCCCTTAACTGTCTGAACTTTCAGAAATCAGGCATGAATATCTCCCTCCATATTTTTACCTATGTAGGCTAATATGCGACAATCTCATTGTGGTCTTTACTGTTCCTATCTTGCTGAGAGAAAGATCCAAAGTTTGACACTCTCCACAACCCAAGATATTTTCAAAAGTGATGTTTTCCACATAAAATGAGGGTTATAGCCTTCTTGAGGCTATGTTTTTAATTTTTGTTTAGCTTCTTTCTTAAAAACCATCTGTTAGGTGGTTTCTGCACTGGTTCTAAGTGTATATAAAAAGTGCTGGAGAATGCTTGCTCATTGCCTTCTTCCCCCTTTCTCTTTCTCCGGTTTATTTTTTTCGTCTCTTTTGCTATACTCCTCTGCTTAAAAAATGTCTATTCTTTAGCTTATTAGGGCTCCTCTGAAAAAATTAAACTCATCTCCCATGCTTTCTCTAATTACTTAAAATGGTTCCATGTATTGCTTCCTACGTTGTGCTTTTAAGCTTTTACTGACAACTTTATCTTTTTTCAGATTATGTTACTGCATACATGCACACATTATATATACATATATGCACACATACATACATATATGCAAACAATCGCATATATTTGTACACAGAGGGCATCCAAAAGCATACAAACTCATAAGCTGTGGCTGGTAAGGAAAAAATGAACGGGCAGATTTGCTAATGATGAACACTGATGCAGCTCAGAATTTAGCCTTGCTCAGCTGTCACAGATTTATCAGGCTTACTTGAACAGAGAAACTTCAGCTGAGAGGTGACCGTGTCATCTAGAACAATAACAATGTTCTAGTCAAATGTTTCTGCATTTACTGTGCTATCATTTAATAGGTTTGATTCACAATGAACACATGAACACAACCTTTGTGCTGGCTGGCAGTGGGGGTTTTATTTTGCCTTTCCTTCTGGCCTGGCTTTTTGCTAGCCTCTGTTCAGAAGTGCGGTCCTTTCCTCACCAGGAATGTTGGAGGTGACGGTGGTGACATTCCCATCGCTATTCGTATGCACCTAGTGGGTACCTCTCATGGCCTTGCAAGTCCTGGTTCTAAGTAGGGAGATAAAGTGATAAAAGGAACTAACTTGCCTTGATTTCAGTGATAGTTAGATGCACAGGTCCAAAGATAGAAATAAACATGAAGTCCTTATTATGAGATACATAACAGATACATCTGCGTTATATAACCACCTGTAAATTAATGCACTAATAGGAACAGATCAAACAGGATCAAAGAATAAAATATGCTTAAGGGAAAGCCTGACCCTAGAATCCTTTAGTGTTTCAATTTTGTCATGAGTACAGGCTACAGAAACTGAACCTTTGTTTTCTTTATAAAGACATATGATTTCCTATGAAAGTACTAGATTTGGGAAACAAAATTTCTGTGGTGTCATACTACATCTAAATTCACACAAAATGTTGTGTTTCAATACTATGGTGTGGTGAAGAAGCTCCAGAAAGATCAATACCATTGTATAAACCTTCAAAAAAATCTCTCTAGAGCTGTAGCTACAAATACCTGCATTTCTGTGTCCCAGAATTCAGTTGTACCTTTTGCCATGCAACTCAGTTACATCTCAGAAACTTGATGCATTAGATAGATTCTTGAGATTTCCAAACAGAAATACTCCACTATAATTTGGGTTTTTTTCTTTCTTGCAGTTTCATCTGTTGAAGACTGTAAGTCCTTTACTTTGATAGTCATTTGTAACAAGTATAATAGTTGTTTTCTGTGGGTTTTTTTTTGCCTGGATTCAACTAGATTATTTGCTATGAGTAAAAAACGAATATTTTTTTTCTTACTTTACAAATTAAAACTCAGAAATATAGTGTTCTTTTTTCTTTTATATACTCCTCCATTTTAAGTTTCATCTTTCTTTGAAAAAAATGTAATTCTTTAGAGGGTTGTTAAGTATTAATTCATGTAATATCAGTAATTGACTTTTATCAATCTCTTCTTGTGAAGTGGAAAAATTTAATGGAACAGAGAAAGAAATACAGTCCGTTATTCTATCAGGGATGAAAAATTACAGTTCTACTTTAAGACATTGAAAAGTTCATTAGTTACAAACTTTAATGGGTCTTTTTCTTTTGGTGAATATGCATATATCAGTTTCAAAATCAGCAGTAAGGTATCACATATGAACATTTCTGATAATTCATAGAGACCATTTTTCCCCTTGGATAAATTAATGTAATTTCTGTCTACATGTTTCTGTCAGTAACCTTATAGGATCCTGCAATTAATATAAAAGCCTACCCGTGTCATACCTGTGTATTCCATTGCTGTTACTGAAGCAGGAAAATCTGATCTGTTGAACAGAAAAAAATGTGTTCATTTTGTAACACCGTTACAATTCTTTCACTTAGTAGAGTACCTAAAACCTCAGTGCACAGACTGAAAAAATGGTCAGGGACAATAGATGACTATATTGCTTTTTCTTAATTTTAATATGTAAATGGCATTCATGCTCATCCTAATTAACAGACCTGAACAAAAAATAATGATATAAAAACTGTTTTAGCACAGTGCTAGATATGAATTATGGAAAATGTCAGCAATTACCGACAAAACTACATATTCATTCCGTGTAAAGTAATCAACACAGAGAACTTTTCTAAACTATTTACATTTTAAAGAAATTCAGTATTCTTTTAGTATGTCTGTATAAATACATTCAAATATTAATGGCAGAAGGTAAAAAAAACTATATATTTTACAACAACTCTGCACTTCCACAACAGTTTCTAGGCAAAGGATTTTAAAATATTTAGAGCAAATTACACAAAAACATGTAATTGACACAGAAGCTGGAGTCTCATTTTCAAATGCCTAAGTAGCTAAGGGTACCTAAATATGCAGATGGGGCCTAGCTGGAATTGCAAATATTGGCCTGTGACATGTTTACCGATTAATCACTTGGACTATTCTTCATTAGTTATGCAGAGCATAAGAGAGTCACTTGAGCTGCATGACATGTTCCTGGAGAGATATCATCCCACTTTACAAATAGGAAAAGTAAATAATATACAATACATTTTCTGTGAGCTTTCAGGTTTAGGGTAGCATTAGTTAAGTTCTGAACTCCTATGGGCAAAACACAGATGCACATGTGACAAAGTAGTCTTCAGAAATCGGTGAAAAGATGTAAAAAGTCTCATTTCCTTCCTTGAAGATGAACAATACAATCTTAATAGTCTCTGAATGGGCTTTCCTTGGAAATTACTTCTATATGCAAGTCAATTCTCTTTAGCTTGGCCTGATGTTATCTAGAAATACTAGATAAGCAATGTTTCCAACAGTTTTGCTTGACTAACTCAATGGACTTCTATAAGGATATACAGAACATGTAGTAGACAAAATTTAGGCTGACTGATCCAGTCAGCTTAAATGATTGTAAATATTAATTTTTAAGACACTAATTTTTCTTAAAATGCAAACAAACAAATAAACCCCCAAATACCTCCTATACAAAAAACCAAACCTATACTTTCCCCCATTATGCAACATTCTAATTGACAGACTCTTGAAGCCGAGAGGGCAAACGTGACAGACGTCTTTGCATTGCTTAGTGTACTGCCGGAGACACCCAGGCATTAAAATGACTGTCACATGATAAGACCGCATGTAGAAGTAATTGATCTGACTCACAAATGCACAGCACTATCTTAGCTTTCTTTACATATTGTTGGTAACTGCAAAACACACCTAAAAACAAGTCCACAGTCAGTGACCAGGGATGGAATAGCACTTTCATCCATTCTCTTTGCAAAACATGTTCAAGAAGCAATTAGACTGAGAAGGACCTTAACTTATGAAAGTGTTGTTTACATTCTGGTTTGGAAGGACCAGGCACTAGGGGGTGATTGACAGAAGCTTCAGTGTGTGTGGAGAGACTTGTGGAGATCTTGGGAATAAAACACATTCGCCTGTGGAGCACTAAATGTGAGCAGCAGAAGCAAAACTTTACAGGAGCCAGAGAATTAAAATGCATTTTTCTCCTCTTTCTCCCTACCTTTCTATTCTTCTTCCTATCCCCAGCATCCCTGAGCAGTACACGTGATACTCTTTGGTTAGTACTAAAGGCAGAAGAAAAAAACAAGCAAGCAAATGACTTTTAGCATTTTAGAAAGAAAATAACAAAAATAAGAATGCATATAAACAGAGAAGCAGGAAATGAGAATGCACTTGGAATGATATGATACCATAAAATCAATTATTCAGAAGAATCAGGAGATCAGGCTAAAAGCGTAGATAGAAAACAACGACTGCAACAACAACAAGAAAAGGAGATGAGTAAAAAAAAAATCAGCGCTGTGTCTGCATAATGATTTTCCCTGGCTTATGTAAATACATCTATGGACCTTTTCATTTGCTACATGAGGCCACAGTATGACCGTAGTACATCAAGGAAGAAGGCAGCATTTCTCTGTCACTGCTCAAAACAGTTCTTCAATAATTAAATAGCCATAACCTGAAGCTCATCAGGCATTTAGAGCATTAAAAGTAGCTCTAGTAATGATAGGTTAAATGTCTGTGGGTGAGTGGAGATCTCAAAGAAACAGATTAAGTGCAGTTCTACTTCAGAATTGATTCTTTAGGTATTGCCAACAGAAATGCAGGGTTTGCTGCTAGAGGTTTTGTGCAAAATTTAACATGGAGGTAATACTACTGATAGCATTTGGTTACTGTTGGGCCTAGCAGCATTAATTAACTACCAGGCCATACTACTGCAGTTGCTGTAGAAAATTCCCCAGAACAACTCCCATGCCTCGTTTTTAAACCTAGGAAGTCACTAATCAAAAATCGGAAAACATAGTCTTGGAACTGAAATACAGAGTTAGGATTGGAGAGGATTTCCTCCTTATGCATCGCTTTAAGACATGAGGGGGTTTCATACCTCTTAACTTTAAGCACTTTGAGACTGGAGGCTGGTGTGCACATACAGCTGAAAGGCAGGGAGGCTCCTCCAGGGAGTAATTTCAGACAGGAGCCAAAGTTGTGTGTCCCAAATAATTCACTAGATTCTCTTTCTCTTTTTTATACATGGGTGCTAGACAGACTAGCCACTGGGCATATTAATTGATTGGGTTGTTATGCTTCCCTGATGCCTTAATTTACGCAGTAGGATGAACTATTGTTACAAAGCAAGCAGAAAAATCTGTTAATACAAAGAAAAATGGAAAAGGTTCACTACACCAGTGAATGAACAAAGAAAAAATTCAAATAAAAAATCAGTGGATCTTTTTAATGTTGCTAGCATATTTAATGGAAGTATAAAGGATTTTTATAGTGTTCTTTGTGTAGTATCTTTGGTCAATTGATATTGATGGGTCATAGACAAAAGAGTCCAGGTATTCTTAAACAAGATGTCTTGAAGATAGCTGACCCTCAAGCCAACCCTTATGACCCAGTTGTACATACCTTTGGTTTCCTGAACTCGATCTTTCATATACTTGATTGCACATACTGAATTCTTCTTGACTCAAAGGCAACTATACTCTCTGCTGTGTAGTAGTGTTGATTTTCTTGTTTTCTCCTATGAAGCTCCAGGTAACTGAGTAATTATGGTCCAGGTTCTTGTTGCTACTCTTCAGGAATTGTGGTCAGGCAAAAAGGAGCAAGATAAGCCTGTGAATAGCAGCCAAGTAAATCTGCAATCTGTAGATTTTTAGAACTTTATGTATGACTACCTTGGGACAAATGATAACTCAAATGAGAAAGCAGCCAAAACATACTAACTTTTTACTATAACTGGATGGAGAGGAAGATACAGGGCTTTGCCACACCACTTGGAGGCATATAAATGAAGAAATCTTTCCTCTTTGATCTAAAAGGCTCCAGAATTATTTTATTCAGTATTTCTAGCTCTGTGGGAAACCTCCAGCAGCTGCATTATATTTGGGAAGATAGGTTAAAGCAAGTAATATTCATTTAAGAAACCTTATTGCTATCATTAACCTTTTCCTACAATCAGAATTTTTTTCTCTATCGTTCTCTATGCTGATGTATATAGTCAGAAGGAAAGGCTGGCAAGGGCATAAGAAAGGAACAAGTTTTCTTCAAAGTAAGTAAACTTAAAAAAACAGTTTGATGAAATAGTCTCCTTTTTTTGGTGTGAAATATTATTCTTCATAGACTTTTTCATCATGGTACAGTATTTTATCCAGCCCCTGGATCTTGAAATTCTACCCTTCATGCGGTGGATTGCTTAGTCTGCACAGAAAATGTCATGTAGCTCCATTATAAAAGGAGCTTTCTTTCTCCAGGAAAGGTGAATTATTATATATTTAGAAGATATTCAAAGATGGTAAAGGTTCAGACTACAGAGAAAAATCTTCAGTTTAATGTGAATGTGGCTCTTTGCTCTGCTGGGATTTCACTTTATTGATCTTTCAGAATGTTCCTGTCAAATGCTATTTTGCACAGTCTGTAAGGAGTAGATGTAGCCCATCAGCAGATGTGTTGCAGGTCTTTTCTGTGTGGCTCACAGAAGGTGCCAGTTGGTTACACCCTGCAGCTGACAAAGTCTCCAAGTTGAAGTCTCTTACATGATTAGGGCTCTACTACTCGGGAGGCTGGAATGGAAAGCAGCTATAAGGCATGAGTTTAATTCGTGAAAAGTAAAACGATTAAGAGGGTATATTTTTTTCATATTATATTTGCAACTGATGCTAAAATATGCAGCAATGTTTTCTTGGGTGGCTGCATCTCAATCTTGTCAGTTGCAGCAAGTACAGTCTCTCAGAGGGGAAAACCAGAATACTTTCTGCAGTCAAGGAGTATATAGACAACGCACTTATTCAGATTTCTGTGTTGGGTCTAAATCTTAATTTCCCAACTTGTCCAGCATAGACAGCTTACTATTTTACACTTCCCACTGGAAATTAGAAGCTCCAGGTAGACTCTCTGCAGTGACTCTACTGTAAAAAAGTAGCTATGAGTAAGTGATGTATTTTCTATCTATATTTCAGGAGACTATTAAAAAAAAAAGGCTGCTTGATTAGAAAGTGCTTTCTCATGCTAGATTCTTGTTATTTATGCAGATCTAAATTAACCTCCTGGGACCATGACTTTACTTGACAAATCAGTTCTTCATCTGCAATTCCTGTTTTAGCTTTGTTTTGATACATGATCTTGCTTGTAAAACATTTCCTCAGAAAAGCCACTAGAGGAAATGTCAGATAATTAAATTCATCTTTTAAAATGAAACTATGCAATCAAGAACTGTCCTGCTACAAATAACTTTGACAAGCAATGGTCTGTATTCTCAATTTTGTGTCTCTGTTTTATGCCAGCATTATCCTACTGAATTCAAGATAGATAGATTAATGGTAAATCCTTAAGTACGGTGCAAGAGGACAAAGAATCCAATTGGAATACTTTTTGTAAGTTCTGTAAAGAGATATCTTCACTAAATACAAGTGTCATGGAAAACAACACATACAGTTTTGGTGGCTGATTTATGGAATGAGAAGAAAAAGAGTAAGGTTGTCTGCTTTAACCGTAAATGGATCAGAGAGCAGTTAGCAATTGGTGCTCTAGTGGGAACACATTAAAGCTACCTTCTCTTTGAACTAGGCATTGCTTAAGGGATGATCGTTGAAACCTGAAATCAGTGACATAATAATCACTGAAATCATAATTTTCCTCTTCCATTTAATGCTTTCAAACCTGAACTCAGGGTAGCTAAGGATTGCACCTCTCGAGCTGAAGGAAATAATATATGTGTATCAAACCTGTTGCTGTTTTAAAGTGTATTAACCTAAAAGAACACCAGAATTCTGCACAGTTGTTGAAACTGAGTCCTATGTCTTTGTACTGCTAGTAAATATATCTGAACTGTGAAATCACTTACAAAGGCAATTGTTATTAATGACTGTGCTTATAGTACTAGTACTATGCATGTAATGTAAAAAAAGGTGTTATTCTCCTGTTGTGTGGTTGTGGTTTTTTTTTTTTTTTACTCTTATAAGTCATATGACCATTGCAAGGTAGAAAGAAGATGCAGCTTTGTCAAAAAAGGGAAATCTGTATCCTGCTACAGCTAAGGTCAGAAGTCTGAGGGTATTGTGAGGGAAAAGTTGCAGAGGAAAGTTTTTTCTTTTTTTACAGGAGAAAGTACAGATGTATATAACTGTATATTCTTTATTAATTTACCAGGAGGGTCAGTCAGTTATTTAGACATACAATAAGGTTGGCACAAAATACTAACATACTATCATGCATTACTCAATGAAATCCTAAATAATTGCAGAAAATCTTAATATTGTGTCTTACTAATGGCAAATATCTTGGTGCATAGGTATAATTTTTTCTTGGTAAAGTATTAAGCATTATATGAAATACATGAACATGAAGAACTTCGTAGTGTTCCACTATATATATATATATAAAAAAATGTATACAAGTCCAAAATTTTTTTAAGACTTTAAAATTTTGTACTCATTCATTTATTCTTCATGTTAATCTGGAACAAACACAGTCAGTAGCTGCAAAAAAAAGCCTTCTCTGAATAATGTGATGCTATGTGCCCTGTAACACCGATGTTGTTCCTCCTGGGATTTCAAAGAGGGATGCTCAGCTGTGATTAATGAAAGCAGAAAGAATGCTTCTCTCCTCTGGTGATTCTGATGAATATCAGTGAAGAAAGTTCACAAAGAGGATGCCACCAGCTAGAAATAGGCAAGTTCGATCTGTTTGGTCATAATGTCAAGATCAGGGGAAAAAAAGAAAAAGAAAGTCTATTATCATTACTGTCATTACTTACTTAATTCCCTTGTCTTGCAGTGTTTAGAGTCCTAGCAGTAACACTAGTAGAAGCAGAAAAGATAGATGCATTAAAGAATGAAAAAAATTACACCAAAAATTTCAAATTAAGTGGTAAAATTGCAATGTGTTGTTGAAACACTCTCTTTGGGAGTCTTTGATAAGTATTGCTGGTATACTCAAAGCCATGCAGCATATGACATATTAAATGGATGTCCTAGTTTCAACTGGGATAGAGTTAATTTTCTTTCTAGTAGCTGCTGTATTTTGCATTTAGTATGAAATAATGTTGATAACACATACTGTTTTAGTTGTTGCTCAGTAATATTTATATCAAGTCAAGGACTTTTTCAGCTTCCCATAGAGCTGACAGGGAGCATAGGCAGGACAACCTGATCAAAGGAATGCTCCTGGCCATAGATGTCATGGTCAGTGTATAAATGGGGGTTGGCTGGGGGGCAGGAATCTGTGATCATTGCTTGGGATGGGCTGGGCAATCGATCATCAAGTGGTAAGAGCAATTGCATTGCATTGCTTTATTTTGTATATCCTTCTACCATCACTTTTATTATAATTATTATTATTTTCTCTTCCATTACTGTGCTATTAAACTGTCTTTATCTCAACCCATGGGGATTTTTTTTCCTCCTTTTTCTCCCTCTTCTCCCTACCCTACTGGGGCAGGCAAGGAGGGGAGTGAGTGAACAGCTGCATGGTCCTAGTTGGCAGCTGTGGTTAAATCATGACAATAGAGGCTCACTCTTATGATGTAATTTGAACTAAAAAAAGAAGTCACATTCAAACCCCTCAAAAAGATTCAGCAACAACAGAGTAAATATGGCTTCACTGATCCTCTATACTTAGCTGGTAGAGAAGAAAACCTCTAGAGCATGGATTAGCTATTCTTAATTTAACACATGGGCAGGCAACACAGTAAATAAGGTACCGGTATTGACACCACAAATGTAAACTTGCCTTTTCTTTTCTCAGTAGCTCTTGGTTCATTTATCTGAAAGCAATGCCTTACAAATAACTTTATGTTCCCTGGAAACTTAGGCCAAGATCATTTTCTTCACTCCAGCTGAGGAATCAAGAGTTCAGAGATGTTCTGAGTGATCCTTTTGCTCTCTCTCTTTCCTGTTCTATTAATATTTTTCCTCATAATCTTTCTAAATCTTTCCTCATAGTGCAACTTCCAACTGAGTGATATTATATTTTGGCTAATGTAGTATATTACAATAGTATTTTATGTTCTTCATCCTCCTTAAAAGAAAAGGGGGTGATCTCATACGCTTCTGACATTTTCAGGATGAGCACTTGCTCTGGTTTCGCCAAGCATGGCTCTTACTTATACTGAAGGTTTAGTCTGATTCCATCAGCCTCCTTTTCTGCCTGCTTTGCAGGCTTATTTTGGCGTAGAGACATTTCTCAAGCTTGTTCTACATTCTCAGCTCTTATCTTGCAGGTTTTACTCTTTGCCCATATTTGCCCATGTTTGTGCAACTATACCAGAAGTTTTCATTTGCTCCTTTGCAGCAATGGCTATTATTTCTTTATTTAAGCTCAGCATTGTTACAAAATGCTATTAGTGGTTCTACAATGTTACAAAATGCTAATATACTGCTGCCAGTTACACTATTTTAGTGTACTTGTTTGGGTTTGAGGAGAGCAAATATTGATCGCCGCTTGCTTTGGGTGCAACACGCCTCTGCTTTGGCAAAATATGGCAAGGGGGCCTTTGTTCAAGACAGGACAGAGGGGTAAGGCATCCTGCTTGGGAAGGAAGGAGCTATGTAACACTACATCCCTATAAAAGGTACTCAATAGGCATTGCAACAGTAACACCATTTCTCCCACTAAGCACCTTCCACGCTTTCTAAAGCAAAGAAACCGAAGACGTGTCCACATTGCTACCAGTAATATTGCATATCAGAGTGCCACCTGCCAATACTGCAGATCGTGACTATTTAACGTGTTACAGTGACTACATCCTCTGAATAAGAACGGCCTTGGTGGGCAATGATGTATATACGGTCCCTCAAGATCCTCTGTGCATAACGTAAAGAACATTGTGTCACCTCCAAAAATGGTACTGTGGACTTCAGTGCAACAAACTGTGACATTCTGGTGCACTTTTTGTACCCATAAACTGCAACAAGGACAAGTGGAATTTAATGGCCTTTCATACTATTACTAGCATTAAGCAGTCATTCCAATAATACCACATTCTCCGATTTTTTTTGCCATCCTTTTTTGTGTAATTTTTCCACCTGGCTGCAGCACTCATCCTTCACCTCAAGCAACAAAATCTCTCCAAAAATACCACTACTAGCTGTCTTCTCAGGCCATGGCTGGCCTCCTCTGGGTACAGCAGAAACACTGCACAACTGACACATTGAGGGGTAGGGGAAAAGGCTTATGGCAGGAGCAAGCACATGGAAGAGTTGTGTGCTGCTCATCTCTTGACACAGGGCTGTGCCAGGATCCAGGGACAGGAGCAAGGTTTTACATCCCAGGGGATGCTTCTCCCTGTCTGATTGTATGACAGGAATCACTTCCAGGGGTGTATGCCTTCACCAGATGTAATAAAATTTTAACAAATCTCCAAATGTTAACAAAAAGAACCACACAAGCCTTGTAAGTTGAGACTTTACCATTAGTAATTGCGGGAAACTCTCTTTGTGGGCAAGCTGTCTTCCAGCTGCCTACCTACTTTCCTCTGTGCCATCTGCTGCTGTCCCCTACTGGAAACGGAATCCCAGTGTAATTCCATTAGAGGCTTTTCTGTGTTATGTCTGGCATTTTATCATCACTTTTCAAGAATGTTACATTCCTTAACTTTTTCTTCTGTTTTGATTTTTTACCGTAGCCCTCCACTTGCTGATGCTGCTCCTTTTGTTTTGCAGCTTCTTTCAGAGAAACATATTAAGAATATGTCCAAATGCTGTATTACGAAAATGTCTGCACAAGCTCTGTGTGAGTTTCAAAAGCCATATAGAATGGCATTAAATATAAAACAATCTTACTGAGAGGTAAGGTATGTTAGCATGAGTGCCTTACCATATTCAGAATCTGAACGGGTTTGTGTCCCATTGTTCTGAATGTGAGCAGAAAGAGTTCAAGCTGAATACAGTATATTTCATTGATATATTTTCACCGTGGCACCCTGAAAAATGTAGTCTTTGTTGATAACATACATTTGTCAACACTTCCAGTCCCAATCTGCATTGGCAGTTTCTCTTATTTTTTTTATCATTGCTTTGTCTACTCGAAAGCCTCTAGCAACTTTTGTACTTTGAGATAGTTGTTATTCTCACCATGCCATGCTATCTCCCTGCATACAGTACTTTTACAGTCTTAGTTTCCTGTGTTTTTACACATCGTGTTGATCTGCTGATAACCTGCATGTCCCTCAAAGGTTGGTTTTGTCACAGGTTGAAACAGAGGCTAGAATGTGCTGAACGACTTCAAGGGTGTCTGGAATTTTAACCTTTTTTTGGACAGCTGAGTACAAAAGCTATCGGAAAACACAGTTGAGAACCAAAATGAAAGCAAGCCATGCTTTAATCTGTTTATTCAAAGACCAGATTGAAAGATCTTATTTCCCATATTTATTTGATTTGTGTAGATACATTTCTAGTCCTCTGGTGCAGGGATTCTGCACCCTATATCTGCTAGGTTTTTTCTCTGTGAAAGCAGCCTAGTTTTAAGAGAAAAGTATTTTGGTGGAGAGAGAACATATAGTCCTCTTATATCTCACATACAGCTATGCAGATGTAGTCTCCCAAATTTATGCATTCCTACTCATTCAGAGCAGAGTTCTGGCAAGCATTTAACTAAACTAACAACTTCCTGACTTATTTGGGGAATGCTGGCAAAATTTTCTGGCAAATGCAGGTTTGGCAGGACAGTTTTCTTCTCTTGCAGGCTCACAAAACAATTTTGCTTGGAAGTGACATCTCTGTTCCAAACTCCTGTTCAAAGTAGGGTCAGCTTTAAAGTTGAGCAACCATTTAACAACATCCTAGTGAGCAAACAATACATCCCTTAATGTATGTTCTTATGAAGTGTTTCTATTCATTGAATCAATACCATAGGATATCATTCCACAGGTTAAGAAACAGGTGCCATACAAAGAGCTAAACAAGACATATGACTGTCGCTTATTCTGACTCTTGAGACCAGACACAGTAATCATCAGCTACCTTGGGTTATCAGTATCTTCAAGACAATCCATAACATTTTTAAAGATTTTTTTTTTTTTTTTTACTACAGTATTGTTGCACTTTCCTATGTACCACCCAGTAGACAAGAAGAAACCCTCCCTGGTAGATATAATGCCTGTAATCCAGCTTTTTGTCTGCTTCCATTTGCTTATTAGTATACCTTCCTATTGATATGGTGCTCACATTTAAGAGGCGATGACTTCTAACATTTCTTTGTGCTGATCACTACTATCATTTTCTCCTAGCTAATTTATTCTGCTGCTGCCTTTCCATTTTCTTGTAAAATCTTTGGGAAAGACAGTCTTCCTCTTCCAGGGACAGCTTTTGTCACATTTCTGGTGCTACTACTGTACCAATATTAAATGAAGACAACAGGCCCCTACATGGACCTCTGGAGCTACAGCACAGCAGCATGTTGTGGTGTGGCAGAGGAAGAAACAACCAAGAATCCATTCATAATACTGCTGGCTTCAGAGCAGATTCAGCTAGAGAATCAAGGTGTTACAGATGACATGCATGTGAATTCCCTGCTCATACGTATTCATTGTAGAAAAAAGAAGTAGTACAAAAATTCATAAAAAAATGAAATATCATAAAGAAGATCAGTAAGGAACGATTTGTTTGCACACCAGAAAAAAAAAAAATCTGTAAAATTTATTTCCATGTTAAGGGGCTTAGTTGAAATAGGTACTAAACACATACATGGAGGAGAGATCGAGCAGTAACTATTAGAGATAAAAATCCAGGTGCAATTTAAAGTTCTGTAAGACCCTAAACTAGAAGTAAGGAGGGTAAAGCAAGAGAAGGCTCTTTCTTTAACTAGTAGTAATTGTCCACTTTCACAGATAGAAAATTGGGCTAGATGCAACTTTCGGTCTGATCATGCAGGGTTTTTCACCTGCCAGACACTCGCTATACAGCTGAGACCAAATACCTTCTTTTGCACAATACACACTCAGTAAGCAAAAAGTTAAAAAAAGCTAGGAAAAGATACTTGTTTTCTTCTATTTTTATTTTAGCACTTTCACCTACATTTACAGTGTCACAGCAAAAGTTTGCAGTTAAACAAGCAGAGAAGTTATTTCTGATACAACTTAGTAGTTAATTTCACAAATCAGAGAGCTTTGGTTAAATACTGCAAATTATCTGTTGGAATGAAACTGGAGCATTTTAACGTTTTGTAAGAGTACATTTTGTTAGGTAAGTGACTGCATAGCAGAAAGCAGTATTTACTCAACAGTTTGCAATTATTACTTGAAATAAAATAACTTAAAGGCTTGTTAAATTTGGCTTTGCAAGCTTTCTTGAGGAAATACAGATTAAAACAGACATAATACACCAAAAATCAAAAAACTCTTATCTCAGATGTTTCTAGGAACTGAAGTGCAATTTTCATAATACTTTAGAAGCAAATAATTAAAAGTAAATTCTAGCATTCTCAAACATTCTGTATTGCTATTTATAGGAATAATAATGATACTAATTAGATCAATGTCTGAAACACTAAGACAGCTTTATTAGGGGATGATGTGGAAAACAAAATAGAAGTTGTAGGAAAATCCACCCAACATTTGTTTCTCCCCTCACTTTTCTGTCTCACCCTCTCCCCACATGAAAATTCCGCCCCCCCCCAAGAGATGGCAATTAATCCATTTTCCTCCTGAGTGTGACTAGTCTATTTCAGGATACATTTATATTCCTGAACTTCACAACAGCCTTCATTGTGAGGCAAAAGTGGTTAAGCAACATTGAGAAATACTGCCTGCATTTTAAATTTAAATGAGCTACATAGTCTTGCTCTTGACTACTTATTGGATGGCATGGGAAGCAGAGCTTTTATGCACATGCAGAACCGCATTGCCAAAAATGTTAATTGACCAAATAGCTTAGGATTTCAAAAAACAGTGTTCTTATTCTGCCTGTGGTAGGGGTACTGTGGTGTGAATCTCTTATTCCCCAATCTAATGTTTTTGTTTTACTCTGCCACAATAAAACTTAAGATTGTGTTTACAACATTTCCTTTGGGATGCAGTATTTTTCAGAAAAGGTTAAGTTCCAGTTCTTCAGAAAAGCTGTCTGCACACTCTCCGCTAAGCAAAGACTGAGAAGCTTTTGAAAAGAAAGTAAGCTGAGGATGTGAAATTATCTTCTGTCTTCTGTTGCAAAAGAAATCATTTCAAGAACTGGGGATAATTGCTGACATTCATCCAGAGAACTGCTTATAAGGAAAAAGAATGCAGAACCCAAGAACAGCATATGAAGAAAAAACCCAAAGAAATAGAGATTTAAATAGATTGTCCCTTCTGCAGAAAACTCTTGAGTAATAACAACATTCAAAGGAAGTTAGTCACAAGGGTATTGGAAATACTACTGTATTGGAATTGGAATTGGAATGTCCCATTCTAAATCAAAACCTTTTGTTTTAAAATCAGTTGTGTTTTGTTTTGTTTTGTTTTATTTTCTTTTGTTTGTAATTTAGGGCCAGAAACTGTCAGAGTAATCCATACTGCTTAGTCAGACATATATTTCTTAGAATGGTTGATGCAACACATTTGATTGCAATTTTTATTTCTTAGAGAAGACGAGAAGTTGGGTATATAGGACTTGAGTTTGATTCATTTATATCGAATAGTATCTCACTTATAAATTCTTCTGGTGAAATGAATGGGACTTATAGTGTAAACTGGGACAAAAAATGACAGCTGAGATCTGGCATATGAACAAAGAAGAACAGTCTAAACAGTTAGCAACAACTAGCTCTGAACATTTGCTTGAGAAATTGATAAGAGTATTTCCTTCTTCATTTCTCTGTCTCTGGGAGTGCCTTTTAGAAGAAATGCTTTAAGTGTGTATACACTGCAAAATTTCTAGTTAAATTTGTAATTAAGTTAGAGAGACTTGACATAAGCGTCTATATGTTCTGTTTTATTATTCAACTGAAAACTAGTATTTTACAATATAATAGCAGGTATAGAAATGAGCTTCAAGAGAGTCATTACAATTGTTTTTCCTTCTGAATGCTACAAGAAGGAAGTTAGTACTTAAGAGTGTTAGAGCTGACATTTAGTATTAATTTGGCCTCATGAGTTCCCGGAATATTACTAGATCAGTTTAACAGTGCAAAAATCGTGGCCTGCCTGGGGACTTTGTTACTCCCCACAAAAACTGCCAGGCACAGAAGAGCAAGGAGGAAGATAGAGTTTCAGACAATTAACAGCTTTTGTACCAAGAGCAGGCAAAACAAGTACTCAGAGCCCTCTTAACCTGGTTTCCTAAGAAAACAAGACTAGTGAGACTATATTCCTTGCATGTAATATGTGTTTATGCATCTTTCCCTGCCTTACAATGACTTTCATGCCAGCTCTCAGACAACTAAGACGATAAATTTTACCCAAATTTGACAAATCAATAAACAGAGTTAGAAATTGCTTTATTAAACCTGTTGCCCGGATATAAGAGGGGGTCCTATCAGAGCTAAGGTCTCCCCACTCTGGAAATAATCCCTCCCCCCTCACCCAAGAGTAATGCTGCAGCATAAGGCCATTTCATGATAGACAGTAGAGACTCTATAGAGGAGAGATATTTTAAGTGTAGGAGAATCCTTTGAACCGTAAATCTAAATTGTCAGGCTTCATTAGTCTTATTACTCATAGAACTGCTTGTTTCTATACCACTGGTGAACACACCAGTAAAAAGAGCCCAGCGGGGTGACCAAGGGAAACAGTCAAGCCTGATAATAGTCTGGCACATATTGCTTATTCCCTGGAGCAAAAGAAAAAAAGCAAAGAAGTTGAACTTTGACATGTCGCTTCCTTCAAACTTACAATAATCACGGTATCATGGAATTTTCAGAGTTGGAAGGGACCTCTAGAGATCATCTAGTCCAACTCCCCTGCTGACGCAGGAATGCCTAGAGCACATTCCTCAGGACTGCATCCAGGCGGGTCTTGAAAATCTCCAGAGAAGGG
>VYXH01009518.1:3259-13677 GCA_013397275.1 Burhinus bistriatus
AAAGAAGGAGTGATAAACTGAAATGTAGAAAAGGGGATGGAGAAAATAAATACCTTTTTTTTTTCTGTAAAGATGGTGCAGACAGTCTGAAATAAATTGTAGGACAAAATAACCTGTGTTGTGTTCTCAGAAGTGATTTGCTTTCTGTTTCCTTGAGGAAAAAAATTTCCTTAGAAAGGCAGAAGAAGAATCAGGACTATGCCATTCCCTTGGGGGACCAAGTTCTTCATATTTAATTTCCACAAATGTTTCAGCACTTACTGGTGTGAATGCTGATTAAATTCAATTTTAAGCTTGAATAGTTGTATGTTGGCCAAAAGCAAGTTTCCCTTTATTTATTTGATTTTGAAATGTAAACCTTATGTGGTGTTGGTTACTTCCATAAATCACAGAATAGAAACAATGCCACTCGAGCCGTACAACTAATGAGCTCAGCTTCAAGCCTGAGCATTCATCACTGAAGGACTACATGAGGAGGAGGAAGTACACGCAGTAGTGAGGCTTGGGTGGTTCTGCCTAAAGAGTACTGACAGTTTCACAAAAAGTTCATGAATAGAAAAAGACAAAATTGTTAGACTGCATGAATAATAATGAATTATTCATCCACCATTGTAATGGAAACCATCTGGCTGACAACTGTGTTAGTCAAGCCACTGAGAACGCATTTACAGACATTACTTTAAAATCAGGACCAGAGGTTTCCATCAGAACTACAGTAAATCTTCATTTACAGAAAATATATGTATTCATGTGACTTTAATGTCCCACCTTCAATCTCTATAATTTTCTAGACTAAGAAGTTAGATAGCTACAAGCTTGAAATCTCATTTAATATTGTATTTTCTGCTGATAAGTTGGTGAGGCAAAATGTGTTTTTGCATATATGTATGTTTTGCCTTTGGCATGAAGCTGTGCTTTTGTTTTTACCTTAATATAAATTACCTTCACTTCTAGGAAAATGGAGAGCTACACTTGAACTACTGTTAAAAAATTGTACAGGTTAAACAACAGAAAAAGTGTTTCTTAAGGTTAGTGTAGTAAAAAGAACATGAAATACTTACTCAAAGTATATAAAAATGAGGTCTTAAAAGAGTGTTGTGCTACTTAAAGATATCTTTGAACATTTAACTGAAAAAGGGAAGAATTTGAGGCAATCAAGTAGGGTCCAAGGCTCTTAAGTTGATAGAAATTGTTATGTTCAGATACCATATTCTACAAACTTCTGTGTGTTAAATGACCATTTACATTTGACAGGAAAAGGCAAAGGGGAAGAATGGGGACATGGGGGTATGACATTCAAGGAAATGGTGAAAGAATAGGTAAAAAAGGGTGAATTAATAAAGTGATAGGAACCAGAGGTAAGCACTGTAATATAGCAGAACCTGCAGGCAAGTCAAGAAGGACGTGAAGACCTTGGTGCGCCCATTTAAAATAGAGCAAAAAAATGGGATGAGAGGGTGGAAAAGATCTAGAAGACAGGAGAACAACTCCTAACAGTGGGTACACACAGACTGGAAAAATTAATTCATTAAATTCCATTGTAAATTTAAGCCTGCAAGCGATACCTGTAGTTTTCTGTTAGCTACAGATAACGAAAACTGTGATTTAAACTGGTATGTTGAGAAATAGTGTAATATTTAGGTGGTAATGACTCAACAGTGTATAAGTAGTTCCCTGAGACTTTGGTCTCTGACAGATCAGAGAGTTTTGACCTTGTAGAGGGATAATACAATATTTTCTGATAAATTCAGTGAGGAATAGGAAAAGATAGGAAAATGTATGTATGCAGTAATAAGAAATCAGAGGCAAATGATTGCTTGAAGAATTGACTTGCGAAATGTAAAGAAGCCACCTATACAGAAGCAGCTTTTATCGTATCTTTTGCACTGTATTTTGTGTCTGTATTTTTTATTGCCCCTATGGTTTTTTTTTTCCGAAACACCTGTGTTACAGTGATACCGAATTGTTTCTTCTAAGAAACGTTAAAGTTAAAAAAAAGTAAAAAATACCGTCCTACGACAAGGACAAGGTGTAAGTGTGCTTTTGCAACTGGAGATTAGAATTGTTTGTCCAAACTGTAGCGAGATAATTAAGGTCACCAAATTGTCCCAGAGTATTTGTAATGTAATGTTTCAGTAGTGGGGAAGTAATTATTAAATACAGATGGAATTTAATAACATTTTGTTTATGGTGCCAAGTAGCATGTACTCACTTTCCTTGTTTGCTTGACCTAAGCTTTGTATGACATTAATCCACACTGTAGAAATCTTTTGTACCTGGACAGGTCCTTGTCATGCACATCCACGGCAGGGAGGAATAGGAACCCCTAAGCAGGTGCTGACCAGGACATGCTTCCTTGGGGAAAGGCACAAGGAAGTACATGCTTGTCTGTACATAGAAAAGTACAAGGAGCATAGTTACATTAGATGTCAGCAGTATTAAAGCAAATGACTGAACTATTTTTCTGTAGTGAAGAAACCTATAAAGGGGTTGGCTGTAATACACTGTTTTAAAGGAATCCTTTTAACAAAAACTTATAGTTCATTTAAGGAACGTAGACAGGGGGTGAGAGACAGTAAGATGAAGTAAATGTTTTCTACCTGGATCCTCAACAGTTACATAATGTCTTGGTTTCAGCTGGGATAGAGTTCATTTTCTTCCTAGTAGCTGCTGTGTTTTGGATTTGTTATAATAATAATAACGTTGATAACACATATTGTTTTAGTTGTTGCTAAGTAATGCTTATATTAAGCCCAGGAATTTTTCAGTTTCCTGTAGAAGCTGAGAGGGAACATAGACAGGACAAGCTGGCCAAAGGAGTATTCCATACCATAGATGTCATGCTCAGTATATAAATGGGGGTTAGCTGGGGGACAGGAATCTATGATCACTGCTCAGGGTGGGCTGGGCAATCGATCATTGGGTGGTGAGAGAAGTTGCATTGAATCACTTTTCTTTTCCTTCTCCGTCTTCTTCTTCTTCTTCTTCTTCTTCTTCTTCTTCTTCTTCTTCTTCTTCTTCTTCTTCTTCCTATTACTATTATGTCTTCCATCACTGTTCTGTTAAACTGTCTCTATCTCAACCCATGAGGTTGGAATTTTTTCCCCTTTTTCTCTCTCTTCTCCCTATCCTGCTGGGGTGTGGGAGGGAAGTGAGTGAACAGCTGCGTGGTCCTATGTTACTGGCTGAGGTTAAACCATGACACATGATTTGGTAACTCAGAGAAAAATATTGTAACAAAAATGTCTTAATTTTCAGTACTCACTTCATTTTCCCATTGATTTCTTTCACAGAACTTGCAATGTTATGGCACTTGGAAATCATACTTATAGTTGTTCTCTCAGCAAAAATACATCACTGTTAGTGTTAATTTGATGAACTCTTTTGGCCTTTTTTTCTTTGCTAGACTTATCTTAATCCTTGTGATGAGTAAGAGCCTTCAAAGTTTTATTTCTCCTTAATCAATATTTCTTATCTTAGTTGAGCAGCAAATTTCTCCATACATATCTCATTTTATAGTAACATTGCTTTAATATTTTAAACTAAAACTGTTCATGCATAATAAATATATTATTTCCCCTTTGGAAATTCGTCAGTTATTTTTCTACGCAGTTCTTGGCAAAGTCAGTTATTGGTCATAATTAATAAATTAATAATTCAGAAAGGACATAAAATTCTAGATTATATATCAGCAGTATACAAGCACCCCACAATGTTGGATCAGTAAAATCTTCTAAAATATGCCATCACCATTATTACCCATTTTGCGTGATAAAATCCTGTTTACTTTATTATGGTTAAAAGATAAGATTGTTTTATGAGGCTGAAATGTATGATCATAGTAGTAGTTTTGTAAAATAGGTTTTTTAGAATAGCAATTACTTTCTATTTAATAGATGTAAAAGGAAAAATCCCCAATAAAATTCATGTTTTGTAGACTTTTTCTTCAGTAGTTTAGTTAGAAAATATGTTTTTCACATGTATTCCATGATTTAAAATAACCTGACTGTGAATATCTAAGCTGTGTGTGCTTACAGGAGGGAGATAAAAGCTCTGAAAAAAATTTTTTTGGAGTCTTTCAGATTCATATAACACATAGGACGTTGTAACTAAAAATTTTTTTTTCTTAAAACAAACTTCTCGAATGCATTTTTCTTTTGAAGTCAACATTAGAAATATCATGGTGGCTAAGCAAATCTAAAGGTACCTAATACAGAAAATTTTAGACATTGGTGGCCAGCTCAACCCAAACCCCGGCAATAGTACTGTGATACCTGCCTCTTGCCTTGGTATCTGCCTATGCAGCAACCTCTGTCCCCTACAGCAGGTGGAGCATGCCCAATTGTGGGGGGAAAGTGGCTTTCTTGCAGAGTGTGGAGCAGATGGTAGGAGAGAAGGAGGGTGAAAACAAGCGAGTTGCAAAGATCGTCTTCAGTACCTCCTTTAACCCCAACAGCCTCCTCCAAGTTCTTATAGTCTCAGAGGCAATCCCTGGTTCCCACTGGTGCAGAAGAAGGGTCTGGACAGTGACAGGGCTACAGGCCTGGACCAGGAGGAGAAGATGAATACCATGTGCTACGAGGTCACTGGCTCTGTTTGTAGAAGGTGTAAGTTCTGTTAGAACTGCTAAATATTTTTTTTTAAAGTATTAATATTGTAAAAAGTACATTTAATTCAATTTTTAACAAGATATTTGAGTCCTTTGATATTAAAAAAACCCAAACAATAAATCCACTCTTTTGGGGGTATTTTAAGAAATGACATTTTTTCTTAACTGCTCAGCTTTCACTGATACTAACCTGCCAGAGCTCAACGTTTTCAGATATGTGTGTGTGTGCGCACCTGACGCAAATCAGGAGGGTGCTGGTAGAACTGGCCAAGAGAAGTGCTCAGATAATAGTTACCAATGAAGGTTAAACAAAACCAAGGTGTCTTCAAGATCTGGTGACGACTGGTTTTTGACTTCAGCACTTTTGAAACTGTATGCCCTCTGATAACATTTTAAGAGCAAAAGGAATTACTGTATCAGAGTATTAAGTGTACAATTCCCCGCTCTCTTTCTTTTAAAGAATATAATAAATTCTGTTTATTCAGAGAAGAATGTTCAAAATCCTGTATTAGACAGAGCTACACTGTTGCCATTAATTTTGTTAGACTTAAGCCTGAAAGGTTTCTTGCCTCTGCAATCATCGTCAAGTCTTTTGAACATTACAAAAATCTTAAATACAATCCTAAACACAAAGGCACATTTACTTGGGATGTTTTACTTTCTACTATCTGTTTGCCAGTCCCTATCATCTTCAGAACATTTTGCCAGAGCAGAGCTAATATCAGCAAGGGAAGGAAAGATCTCTAAATTGCTTAAGTCACTTTAACTTTGTGTGCAAATGGATACCTTCTTTTAATTTTCAAATGGTGATTCACACTCAGTATCCTCTCCAGGTCACTAAGCCCAGTTCACTGAGGTTATCTTAAGCTTTAGGCAACATCCTAGTTCCTTCCACCTTGTTGATAAAACACCTGCTGTATTTTATGACACCAGGTCTCTTTTTCATTTTCTTAAGCTTCCTTGGTTCAAGAAGGACAGGGAACTGCTGGAAAGGGTACAGCAGAGAGCTATGAAGATGATTAGGGGACTGGACCATTTTACTTATGAGGAAAGACTGAGGGACTTGGTCTTTTTAGTCTGGAGAAGAGAAGACTGAGAAGACTGCTTATGAATACTTAAAGGGAGGATGCCAGGAGGATAGGACCAGCCAGTTTTCAGTGGTGCTCAGTGACAGGACGAGAGAAAATGGGCATAAACTTGAACATAGGAAGTTCCATCTAAACAGGAGAAGGAACTTCTTTCCTTTGAGGGTGGCAGAGCACTCGAACAGGCTGCCCAGTGAGGTGGTGGAGTCTGACTCTGGAGACATTCAAAGCCCCCCTGGATGCCATCCTGTGCAACCTGGTCAGGGTGAACGTGCTCTGGCAGGAGGGTTGGACTAGATGATCTCCAGAGGTCCCTTCCAACCCCTGTGATTCTGTGATTCTGCAATTCTCATGTGGATGATGATACAACAGGAATCAAGTAACTGTATGAAATTCATAGAGTCATTTGGTGAATTTATACATGGAGATAGACACTGACTTGTAAACCAGAGGTGGCAGAATCAGATTTTAACTCTGGGCTTTTTTAATTTCTTGATTACCAGACCACTATTAACCATTTGTTAATTACCAGAGTGGTGAAAATGATAGTTTTATCCACAAAAAGAGCATTTAGAATGTGTCCTCACCTTTTTTCTTATAATGTAAGAAAATCTCTTCTGCTTTTTAGCTTTTCCAGTAAATTCCTGAATATTTGTGAACACTGCAGGAAGGAAATACAGTTATAGAAATGCAAGAAATGGTCCAATACAAGAAGTATCTGCAAATATATGCCCAATGTTTAGCTCTCTTGAGCATAGCGAGGTGATAATTTATATTTATTTATTTATTTTTCCATCTCAGGACAATGCATTTTACATATTAACTTCACATTGTGTGTAAAATACAAGGGGGTTGTGGGGGTAGCAACACTTACTATTTTATTGCTGCTGTAATTGGTTGCACTGATTTCTAAAGCCTTATCATGTTACATTCAGCAATGGCCCCAGACCATTTGTCAAAAATGGCACAAGCCTTCCCCTTAGTTGTCAAAACCTTGCTAGCAGGTTATGCCATTATGCCATTTGATGAGACTGGACTTGAGCACAGCCGAGAAAAAACAAACAAATACACAAACAAACAGATTTTCTAGTTCAATATTTGCAGCATGCAGGTATTTTCTAACTCTGTACATTTGTCACGTGTATTTTGATGTCAATGAGAACTTAAGGCACTGTATTTGCAATTCAGGGAAATTGGATTCAGAGGCTGAAGCTTTCTTAAATGCTCCAATAGATTTGTACCTGTTATTACACATTTTATGTACATATTTCAAATTCTGAGGATTCCCCTATCTAGTTAACTTTGCATGTATATTTGAAAACACAGTAGAGAGAGTGCAAAACGGTCCAAGGAAGGTCAGTTCCTTGTACTAATCTCTGGGAAGTGTAGGAGACAGCTCCTGCAACCTTAATCATATTAAAAGCAGCACATATCAACCCAAAGAGGAGCATTTGCTATTTTGGGGATTTTGTAGAAATAATGTGAGTTCTGCTGGCTTTACAGTTAATAGGGAATACATACTCTTGCAGTCACTCTATATTCAGCTGCTGATATTTCCAATGTCTAAATCAGTTATTACCAAAGTCTATATTCGCAAGCATAGTGCCATTTCCTAAAGGTATTACTGCAATCTACGATATTTAATCAGCCTTTGTTGGACCGTGGGACTCAGCTTCAAGAGTTTGTCCATCGGTTCCACCTTGTTCTAGCTGGAAATCTGTGACAGGCACACCTACAATGGAGTTATCTAACATGCCCCAACATTTTATCTTTGCCTCCCTCTACTCTTTCACCTCTCTGCAGTAACTTTGGCTCCTAGATGTTGTGTCATCATGTAATGCTTCAGTAGAATGAATTTGTGGCATAGTACAAGGCAAGCAGCTGTACACTATTGTGTTCTGCACATGTAATTGACTGCCTGTATCTCTTTTGGTTTCCACTTTTCAAAGAAAGAGCTTGTAAAGAAACAACATGACAGAATCGAGGTGGAAAGTCTTCTGGGGGACAGGCTTCCTCCATCCTCTTGCATTTGTGAAAAAAGGTTGATCGGGACCAGGTTGCCTGATTTATTTGTGCTTATTTTGACTGCTGTGGAAACATAGCTTGAACAAAACTTGTCATGCTCTTATGGGAACTGACAAGATTGCTGCTTACCTGTAATGAGAAGCAAGAGCTTCTCCTTGGCTTATGTAATTGAAACAAGCCTTCTGTATTCCAAGTAATGCTGTTTTTCTTTTTTTCTGTTTCTTTTTCTTTCTTTCTTTCTTTCTTTCTTTCTTTCTTTCTTTCTTTCTTTCTTTCTTTCTTTCTTTCTCTTTCTTTCTTTCTTTCTTTCTTTCTTTCTTTCTTTCTTTCCTTCTTTCTTTCTTTCCTTCTTTCTTTCTTTCCTTCTTTCTTTCTTTCTCTCTTTCTCTCTTTCTCTCTTTCTCTCTTTCTCTTTCTTTCTTTCTCTTTCTTGCTTTCTTGCTTTCCTCTCTTTCTTTCTCTCTTTCTCTCTTTTCTCTCTTTCTTTCTCTCTTTCTCTCTTTTTTCTTCTTAATTTCCATTCCTAGAAATTCCAAACATATTGAAATGCTTTGGTATGCAAAGTACAATTATGTATTATAGGGTGTACAGACACTATATGTAGGGTTTATACCTATCTATATGTAGGGTATATATGTTTATCTTTATCTGTATATCTACACCTACATCTATTAAGGGTGTATATATACATATATATATGTAGGGTGTTTACATATACTGTATACCTTATATTGCTTAATTGTACTTTGAACATCTAAGCATTTCTATATATATATAGCAAGTGTGTGTTTATGTGTGTATATATGTACATGGAGAATATAATATCTAAGTCAACATTTTCAAAGCTACTTAAGCTGCAAACTCTGAGTCCAAGTTTCAGTCTGTGTGGTCTTTATAACAATTCTGATTTGATTTTGGAGATAGTTTTGAACAGAAACTTTCAAATGGTTCATAAAAAGGGGGGGTGCAATTGGAATATTTGTATAAAGTTGAGGAAATAAGGAAGAAAATTTGGACTGAATCACACAACTGATCTAGATGAAAAGAAGAACTTAACCCATTGTAAAACTCTGTGAATCTGCATAAATGGAAATCAATTGTATTGATTTTTGAGGAACTTGCTGTACTGCTGTCATTTTGAAACTCAATTAAAAACCACGTTTAATGATCAAGTCATTAACTGTCCAATAGTTTCACCTAAAGTATAAAATTTACAAATTTGCACAATACATTTTATGCATATGACTTTTAAAAAATGTAATGTATTTGTTACTATGAATCCATAATATGTAAATTTGCACTATGAACCACTGTACAAAAGAATCTTGTCTCTTACCAATATATGAAAAGTTTACCTGCATAACTTCCAACTACACACTACTACCACACTTTCATAGTATCTACTGTAACATCCCTAAGATTAGGCACAATAATTATGAAATAGCCAATTTACATGGTGTATTTGGTTTAAGTGGCAAGTTTTTCATGGTGGTAGTGGTGACGGGGCACTGCAAGATTGTCCTCCATGAGAAGACACCAGAGTCTGATCCATGCCAGACACGGTCAGCTCCAACAGATCTACTGAATGACACAGCTGAGCCCATCAGCCAAGCTGGCAGAGCTCATGTGATAACATATTTAAGAAAGGGCAAAAAAGCTGCATGGCAGCTGTGTGAGAGAGGAGTGAGAAAAATGTGAGAGAAACATCCCTGCAGACACCAAGGTCAGTGAAGAAGGAGGGAGAGGAGGTGGTCCAGGCACTGGACTACTGCAGCCCATGGTGAAGACTATGGTGGAGCAGGTTGTCCCTCTGCAGCCCATGGAGCTCCACAGTAGAGCAGGTATCCACCCTACAGCCAGTGGAGGACCCCATGCTGCAGCAGGTGGACATGTCCTGAAGGAAGAGGTAAGCCCATGGAGACCCCATGCTGGAGCACGCTCCTGACAGGACCTGTGGCCCCATGGAAAGGAGCCCAGGTAGAAGCAGCTTTTCTGGCAGGAGCTGTGGCCCATGGGGGACCCACACTGAAGCAGTCCATTCCTGAAGGACTACACCCCTTGGAAAACACCCACACTGGAACAGTTAATGAAGAGCTGCAGCTGATGGGAAGGTTCCACACTGGAAAAGTTCATGAAGGACTGTGTCCTGTGTGGGGGACCCGATGCTGGAGCAGGGTAGGAGTGTGAGGAGGAAGGAGGATCAGAGACAAAGTGGTACCAACACACCACAAGCCCCATTTCCTGTTCTCCTGTGCCACACGGGGGTAATGAGGTAGAAGAGTCAGGAGTAAAGCTGAACCTGTGAAGAAGGGAGGGGTGGAAGGAAGGTGTTTTTAGATTTATTCTCATTTTGTATTATCCTACTCGGCTTAATTTGCAATAAATTGAATTAACCTCCACTACTAGAGTCTTTTTTACCCATGATGGTAATTGCTGAGTGATCTCCCTGTCCTTACCTTGACCCATGAGCTTTTCGTTGTATTTTTTTTCCTTGTCCTGTTGACAAGCGGGAGTGATAGAGCACCTGGTGGCCACCCAAGATAACCTACCACAGTTGTTTTGTTGGTGCCCAGCATGGGCCTTCTGGAGGATTCAAGATAAGGATAGTAACTGGGAGAGGTACCAGGCGAAACATGGACTGAACTTCGCTAGAAAGCAAAATAATTGTGGGGAATTTCTGTTGTAATTGTGGAGAAGGG
>VYXH01009518.1:13919-34069 GCA_013397275.1 Burhinus bistriatus
CGGTTCCTGAAGGACTGTGCCCCTCAGGAAGGATATCATGCTGGAGCAGGGGAAAAGTGTGAGGAGGAAGGAGTGGCAGAGAGAAGCTGTTACGGACTGAGCACAGCCCCCGTTCCCCATCCCCCAACATTGCTCAGAGCAGGGGAGGTAGAAAAGTTGGGAATAAAGGAGCAAAGTTGAGCCTGGGGCTGGTAGAAATGTGTTTTAGTTTTTTGTCTTGGTTTCTCGCCATTCTCCTCTATTTTGAATTGGTAGTAAATTAATTTCCCCAAGTCTAGCCTGTTCTGCCCGTGAGCAATTTCCCTGTCTTTTCCTCAACCCATAAGCTTTTCCATCTTATTTTCTGCCCATGTCCTGTTGGGGAGGTGGAGTGAGGGATCGTTTTGGTAGGCCCCTGGCAGCCAGCCGAGGTCAATACACCACACGTGGCATGGTGTCGTCTTGTTACTCCAAACTTACAAAGTTGACTTACTTTCCCTGAAAGCATTATTTTAAGAACAATGGAAGGCTGAAAGAGAAGGAGAAGTTCTTGGAATCTGCAGGTAGACTGAGGATATCTTTGGAACAGATTTCAAATGTGATATCCCAGAATCATGATGTTATACTGGTTTAGCTACACAATAAAACACAGTAGACAACATGGAACCACACTTATGTCCGTCTTTCCATGTAGTCCAAGACTGCTGTATCTGAAGTAGAGAAGAGCATATGGGTGGTAAACAGAAAGCACGCAATAAGTGGAATTCTGCTGTCAGCCAACTTGACAGCTCAGTCCAGATGTAAAGTAAAGGCTACCTTTCCTCTCCTGCTCACCAGTAATTGCTAGTTAGTGTATGAGATTATTTATCTCTAAGACTCCTCCTTAAGAATCACTCAGGAATGTGAACTAGGGAAACCTAGTTGGAGAGATGATGACATTGTTGAAGAAGTCACTGTGCTATAAACCAGATTTTTATACAAATGCTCCAGCTTTGAACCTGAAGTCTAGAATATTCACCTGCAACTAGGTCCACAGAGCAAAATCTTGTAGTGTTAATAAAATATTTTGTAAATGTATTTCTAAGAGATGGAATTTCCTTTTAAATGCAGGAGCTGCAGAGGAGCTCTGGGAATCCACCTTATGCTGAAGAAGAAAACGTAATTATGTCTCCTATATTTTGTGCACTTCTTCCACAAAAAAAGAGAAGTTTTAATTAACTTAATCCTTCTCCAGGTGTTATGGTAAATTTAGGCCCTTCTTTTCAAAATGGGTCTATATGATACATCAGTTTAGGAGGGGGCTCTAGATCCTGAACGAGGAGAGTTTTTTGTAATGTTGAGGGGACGGATGTAAGTTCAGATATACCTTCCTTTACACATTTTTTTTTAATTATCTTCCAAAGGGGGTTGCATCTTAAGCAGAATGCAGGAACTGAAGTGCTCAGCTGTCTTTTGAGACTCAAATTTTCTAGTTTTCCTATTTGATTTGTCAGTAATCCTCCCTCCTCCTTTTAAGACTTTACATATCCAGATGTAAAGTAACTGATGTCATCTGTAGTTGAAGCGTCTAGGATCCAGTATAAGTAGTGCTTTCTGCCATTGCTTCCTACCTCTTATCCTTTGGCCTCACACTATATGCTACCTTATAAAGACTGTTATTTTGTCTCACACTTTTTAGGAACAACTTGCATAATTTTTGTAACATTCATTTTCTCTTTTATCTGGCAGCATTATTTTTGTTATCATTACCACTGAAATTTCCTGAACTATTTTATCTAGGCTGCTTTTTCAGAAAGGCTCATGCTGTTAAATGGTACCACATGGAGGCCCACTTTGCTCTGGTTTTGCCCCTAAAGGCTGTATGGCTGCCTGATTAAGCTGTCTCCTTCCAGAATTGCTCTAGTCAGATTTCATGGTTTTATGTTTTTTTGCGTAATTTTATCACCTGTACCTGATTCAGTTTTATTGTTCTGATTTAATGTTTTTTCCTCCTTGTGAATGCAAACTTTATTTAGCTGAGACATGTTTCCAGGCTTTCTCAATGAATTAAGAAGTTACCTGAGATGTCAGCCAAAACTGAATCGATCCAGAGGTGATTTCTAGTTTGAATGATAGTTTATCTCCTCCTTGTCAAGCGTTATCATTCAAAAAAAAATGATTTTAATTATGAGGGAAGTTTATTCCCATAATTTATATTCTGTGTAATAACATTTGTAAGTATTTTATATATGAAAAAGAAATAAAATAAAATTTTGCTTTGTACAGATATTGCCAGAGTTGAATATCGCTGTCCTATTCTTTCCATGATGTTGATGAAAATAGCATCAGTCTTAATTGCAGATATGTTGGCTACTACTACACGTCGATCATTTTGAGTCTCCTTGTAACAATCTTGATCTCCTTTACTCAGATTTTCCTATCTTATTTTTTCTTAAAATCTCAGATGTCTTCCTCCATTAATAAGAAAATAACTGTCCATTTAAAATGAATGGAACTACTTAATAAATTTCAGCACGTGCTCAACTACTTTACTGGAATTACAGGCAAAGTATACTGTTGTATATGTTTATTGTTTTGTTTATTGCTTTGTTATATGACATTATTCTGTTTTGGGGGGTTGACTGTTTTTTTCTTCTTTGATTTCTTTCAGAGTCAACAACTCTGAATCAGTTGATGCTTAAAATGATATTCTCTATCTTTCACAAAGAAGAATGCACAAATCCTTAGAGGGAATAAATGTCCAAGTGTTTAGATCAACCACCCTCCCATCCTCCTTGTATTCACGTATCTGATCAGTAATCTCAGGGCAAATAAAATCAATTTAGATAAGTATTAATAGTTATACATTACCTGCATAACTAATAAGTTCACTGTATTTTGATTGCTATGTAAAATTTAAAGTACTACCTTTTCTGATTTGCAACACGTTTTAATTTGCTAAAGTAGAGACATATTACAGGGAAATTAAAGATGTGATCACACAGGAAAGAAGTTCATGAAGTGAGGTAAATGACAGTGTCAGTGTTGTGTATTAGCCTAACCATTGCGTGGTTGCCACCTTGGATATAAAATCTCTCTAATGTTGTTCAAGAGATATGGGTAACCTCTACTTCCATAGAATGTGTAATTAAAATTAATTAAATTAATAGGGGGAAAAAAAGGTGCTCTGAGCAACAGAGAGATCTTTCTTCTGAGAAATTAGAAAGAATATACATTTTTTCTTTTATTTCATATTATTAAGGATTAAATAGAGGCATGTTTTTTCATTTTTCTATATGTCGTATTTAATATGGGAAGAAATTCTTTGCTATATTAACAGATCCCACTTTCATCTACCTGCAAGCTGAAGTTAGGGAGTGTCTTTTGGAACAAAGGGAAAGGGGGGAATAGAATCCAGATGTTTCCAGTCCTGTTAGAGTGGATGAGGAGCAAAAGATTTAATTTAGATGGTGTGTAAAATACTTCAAAAATTGAATAATGGTGCTTGTGGAACAATCCCAAACTTTGAAAGGGTATTTTGAATCCTTTTATTTTGACTGTCCTGCTTGATACCAAAATTGAACTTTTAAGATACATTTGAAATATATTCTCCAAAAGTTGAAGTGCTAAATGGTAATATTTGGAAGTGAGGTGATGATGTCCAATGTGAATGTCGAAAAGCTGATGTTGACACAAAATTATCAAGTAAAGAGATAAAGAAAGGACATACATTATTACATATTCCTCTTCCAAAAGGTTCTTTTTCAGTTTTGTCTCATTTCTTTTTCAAAGTGCAGTTTTCTTTGGGGGTTCTTTGCAGCAACCTCTTCCTGAAACATGCTTTATCATACATTACCTACAGGTTTGCTAAAACAAAGAAGAAATACCTTAATCTGGAAAGGATTTTGTATTTGTTTTCTGTACCCTTCTTTAGTATTAAATTGAATCAGTCAACATAGTGTTTAATCTTTTGAATTTTATTTTTTCTCTGTGGTTCAGAGTGTGTCTATAAAGTCACTGCATAAGAATAGAAAGAAAATGTTGGTTAGGTTTTACAGAACCAGGCAGTGAACATAAGTGACTTAATTCCTTAGTAACTATAGCCTTGGAGAATCGGGGATAGTATTTTTCAAAAGATCCACCAGCTATGAAACATTTTCCCATCCAGAGCGTCTGTGAATGTAAAAGAAAAATAAATAAAAAAAAGAAGTTAATTGATAAATCAACTTTGTTTTATTTTGGTGAATCTTTTGTATTAGTCTGATTTCAGGCATAGCAACTGAAGAAGAAATCCTATTACAAGGTTTTCCCAGATAGGCTTCTATAGCAATCTATTGCCTTCAGAAGGGATCCATTTTGAATGAAAGAATTCACTGATGTTTATCTAGAAAGAGGTTTTAGCCCTAGAGTATCTACTAATTTCTTGAAATTCCTTAAGTGGGGCACATTACTTTCAGAGGTACTTTCTAATAAAATCTGTAATATTTTAAAACATATCTGTATGAATTGCCTTGCAGTTGCAATGTTTCAAAAAGATAATCAATCTTTATATGATGTCATTAAGCTACAGTTTCTCTGTAGGCTGTAATATGAATTGAAGAAAGTGTCTATTTTAAAGCCATTAGAATGAAAAAAGCTTGCCTGAATCTAAAAATCTGTGTGTTATTTAAAAATATCAAGTTTTTATGCTATGTATGAGTAGCTGATTTCTAAAAATTAATGTAGCAGCCAATTAACACTTGCCAAGATACATTATAAATCTGAAGATATTGAAATTAAATGTATTCTTATACATTTTCATAACATTATTCTCGAATAATTATTAGATTTGGTCAGGTATTTGCTGATTATATAGTCTAACAGATTTTTCAAATATTGATAAATATGTTTTATCAACTCCAGCAATGGTATTTTTGGGGCTAAATTCTTCTCTTGGGGAGGTTTTCATAATTTAGAAATAATTCTGTTCATATAGGAGCACTTTGCATCTTGCTGATGAGGTACTACACATGTAATCTTTTGGTAATGTTAATTCAATTTCTCACAGAAATATGTAACAGTGCTTGCTTATGTTGTTGATATGGAAGAAATCAACAACAAAACCGGGCAGTATATTTTCTGCTGCACAGCAGTGTAGTCCAACTCTACTGTATTCAATTTATATGGCTTTCTAAGTATTATAATTATTAATGGGCTAACAAGGTAAGCCCCATATTTCATTACTATACTAGAGTGAAATCACATACAATGCTTAAGTGAACAGAGTTGTATTACAAAGGAGAATGATGCACATGTCTTTTTACTATTATTTTATTACAAGTGATATCTTGATCTTCCTTTTTTTTTTTTTTTTCTTTTTTTTCCTTCCCCTCCCCCCCCACTTCTGCAGAAGATATGAAGTTAAATAAATCTAACCAACTCTTTTGTAGCCCAGTAGATGAAGCAGCTGACTATTTTTCTGGGATTCAGGTCTTCTCTGGAGGTGATTTCTTTTTTTGTCTTCATGCAGGAGTCAGGAAAGGAGGTGTGTTACCAGCTCAAGTAGCTAGATTCAAAATACACTATAATTGTCCCTGCTTACGATGAGAAAGCACTTTGGAAGGCAGGGGGGAAGGAGCTCCCTGTTATATTGTTGCTGAGTCTCTCTCCCTCTCTGTCTGACAGCACTGATCACAATGGCAGAGATTGTTTTCCTCTCTCATCCTGCCAGTGAATGAAAACTTTCCTTGCTTTCAGCATCTGTCCTTGGGGGAGGCAGAATGGATTAGGGGAAGTCTCTACATTTAGGGGAATTTTTGCTACCAAAGTAAAGACACAGAGCTTTGAGCTAGAAGCAAACACATAGCAAGGGAGAAGGCTCTCAAGACAAATTTTAGACAGGAGCAAGGAAGGTATGGAAATGAAATATGATCAGGGATGCACACGCTGTAGCTCCTGTGACCTGAATAAATTGCAGTCACTGTAAATCCCGTTAGTGTGGCAGGGCAATGGTGTGTCCGTGGGTCACCAGTGGGCCTCACGGGCCGCAGCAGTTCCTCTGAGGGGCATGAGTAGTGCAGAGAGCAATACTACTGTTATGCAGACATGGTTATTTCTTATCTGTGGAACCTGTGATGTATATGCAATATGCAGTTTGATGGTCATAGAAATACGAGATTTTGGTATTTGCATTGTAGGATCGGAAAGGCTTGTCATTCCTGAGTTACGTATTTTTTTATTTGAAGACAGAGCCAATAGGCCACGGTTTTCTTGCCTCAGGTTATATATTTCCCTTGCTTTGTGGCCATGTTGTAATTTGTATTTTCTTTAATGCATTGTTTTTCTTCTTTTTATTATTTTTTTGCCATTTCCATGGGGGCAGGAATGGCTTTATCAAACATATTAGCAGCTTTTTGACTCAAAACAACCTACAAAGAAATCCAGATTATTTAAAAAATTGCTTTTAGGAGACTAGTTAAATATCTTCTGACTCCTACAACTTATACCTACATGTTAAGTAATCAAAGAGGAAGGTCAAGTCTTCAGAATAATAGGGGAGAAAGGCTGAATCTGAACTTTTGTTTTGCATGACTGTCAGTAGATGCTTCAAGAACACTCACATGGCTATCTCAGGCCAGCTGGTTCTGGGATCACTGCAGCCATTCAGTGTTTCTTCCTCTGACAGGTCTTACACTGACAGGCAGATTTTGCCTTGGATTTTTCCAGATGGAGCACCAGTACTCCCTTTCTTCTCTATTCCTTTTTGATTGTGGCAGCTAATTTCTGTTTTCTTTGATTACACTTCAAACTAAAGGATCTCGTAATGTTGCAGTTTAGATTCAGTGTTGCTCTCTGGAAAAGAACTCGACAATCTTTAGGCTTTAAACTGTGATGGAAAACACCATTACTGAATGGTTTAAAATCGATAGGGTTTACTGCAGAGATTTACCTTGGTATTACAAACAACAGGTTATGTGAGAGGTCTTTTCAAGAAAGATTGTGATGTTAACCATCTCAATAAAGTAGTGGCCAGACAACATGTATCATCAAGGAAAATCTAGCTAAGTTGGTCAACCTGTTTTAGTTCAGGTAACCACATAAGCATTCCTAGAGCTTTGAGAAATAACAAAAGATTTTTTTTTTTTTTAAACTGTCAAATTATTTTTTATAAGCTATAACTGGAAAGAAAAAGTTCCTTTCCAAATCACCAATGTGTATCAAAAAGTATTCCATATATGTTTCTTTTAGACCTGCTACACTTCTGTACTTCCACCAGTGAATGGGGATTTTAATAAAATAGCATGATTATTATATTTTTTATATAACAACAATGGAACAAAGTTTTAAAGGATTGTTCTTCAGTGTTGATGACCAACAAACCGATCTGTGGATGAAAAGTCCAGAGAAGATCAGCAACGGTTAGAGATCTAAATCTAGAAAACAGAAGGAAAGAGTGAATTAATTGAAGATTTTTAGTTTGCAACAGAAGCAACTGAAGAGAGCCCTGATAACAGTATTAAAAATTACAAAAGCCTGCTTCAAAGAGGGAGGAAATAATCAGTTCTCCATGTCCAGTGTAGATAAGACAAGAAGTAACTGGCTTAAATTTCAGCAAGGGAGATTGAGGCTAGACATTAGGAAAAATGTACTAATAGAAAGGCCTGCTAAGCATTGCAGTAGTTTTCCTGTGCATGCTATTGAATCTCCACTGCTGAAGGTTTTTCAGAAGAGGATAGGCTGTCATGAATGACACTGGTATTTTGCTGTCCTTGTTCTGTGACAAGGCCACTGGCTAGATGACCTTTCAAGGTCCATTTCTGACCTTTAACTTTAATGTTACAGCTGATATAAGCTTGTGACTTTGACCTGAAAGCTACAAAATGTTAGCAGAGAAAATCCTTATCATAATTAGGGTTTTCTTTGATCCAGTCTAAATCTGAATCTTGAAGTGGAAGAAGGGTTAAAGGAACAGAGCAACAGTAAGAACCAAGTGACTGGACAGTATTATCAGGTTAAGAGGCTTTGTGGGTGCGATGAATGAGTTACAGGGAAGGACAAAACAGGCAGGCATATAAGTAAGTCAGGAAGGAAAAAAAATCATATGCCTTTGGGGAAAAGAAATTACCTTTCTTGTGTGAAAGTAGTGGATGGCTCTGAGGGGAGAGTAATGTTACGTTCACTTTGTGACATTCAGTTTGGAATAACATAAACAGTGTTTATGCAAATTTTCTCAAAGCTGGTTGCTGCTAGAGGATTCACTTTAATCCTCTCCCCCCACCCCCCGCTTCCCTTTAACATTTCTGAAATTGCTATGTTTCAAGAAAAGACAAGGGGAGAGAGAGTGAGACAGAATGTCTTCCTACAAGGCATTTCCCCCAACAGTCTTGGGCAGGAAGGGATTTGATTAAAAACAAATACAATTCTTCATTTTTAAATCATAGCTTTACCGTATATCAGGATCACACTCTCCAGCCACTAATTGCAAACCAGCCTTGCAGTGCTGTAACCATTAATGCCACAGCAGCTCTAGCTTGCTCTGCTTCTCCCAGGCTGTGACGCTAACTCCCCCGCTCTGCAAGCATTAACCAGTTTGTGCCAACACCCTGTGTAATCACCATTAAACCACTGCTGAGGGCTAGAATCGCAGTAGACTGAAGCAGCGTGTGGCCTGCCACTGTAATACTGACAGTGAGATTTACTATCAGGGCTCTGCAGTGTGACCATAGTTAGTTTCAATTTTATAATTTTATTATAAAACCTTTCTGTTTTCTGTTCTTCCATTAACAGGCATCATATGCTTGTATTTTGAAGCTAGATTGTTTCTGCTCTTTTTGTTCTTCAGCTGCATAAGGTAGGGAGGTTAAGGAAGAAAAAGAAAGGGAAAGGAAAATCTTAACACTGTTCTGTAGAGAGATATAATTACACTCAGCAAGATTCAAACATACATTGAATTCTTCAAAAACCCTTGGTGTCCTGGCAAGGCATATGGAGGTGGAGGTGGAGAAGGGGGACAGAAATTATGAACTTTGTGAGGTATAACCACTTATAATTTTTTTGCCTTCAGCCCTGTTGTATTTTACACACAAGATATTTTGTTTTGCACAGTCACTAATTACTGCTGACTGCAAAGGGACTGAGAGAAGAATGTTGCCATGCCTACAAAGATGAAGGGGAAACGAAAAGCAAGAATTTATTTCAGATGAGTTGCTGTGAGGCACATGGATATTTGGTCTTGGTCTTTGAGTTTCAAGGCATAAGCTTTCAGAAAAAAAGGAAGAACAAGTGTTGTTCTAGATATAAATTTGCCTATATTTAACTGCCATCTTGTTTTGGTTTTTAATACTGAAAATATCAGGTGAAATAAAATAGAATTCAAACCTACCCCTCAGTCTTTTTGAATGGCTTACGTGCCACTGTGTTGCTTCAAGAATAGAATACATTTTTTGTTACAGATTAACCTCAGATGCAACTGCTGTTACTTAATATACTCTATACTGTATTTCTAAACTGGTAATTGAAAATCATAAAAGGAAGCACAGGAAATGAAGGCCATGAAACTCTTATTTCCAAGTACACAAAGAATATACAGAATTAAGAAGAATGAATTTAAATTTATGGCTGTGTTACAATTGTAAACAGAAATTAAAAATGATAAATTTTATTATTATTTTCCAATTTCCCCTCCTAAAAACCCAAGAAAATAATTCTTATTACTGCTGCTTTATAAATCACTAGCACAAACAAAACTGTAATAATTTTTCTAGTAAGCAATGAAGATGACTGCATGGGTCTCTGATGAAAAAATAACCCTTGCAATTAGTGTAAGTTTATATAAAAAATATGTTTCTACGTATTCTTTAAAACCAAACAGTTAATCAGAATATCCTGCATCATCAGAACTAGTTATTTTCATTTTTGCATAAATATCTGTTATTTTTATTTCATTGAATGGAGTATAATCTCCCTCCAACCGGCTTTTGTGACAGGCTCACAGGCGGTAACTCTGCTCCAAGGCTCAGCAGCTCCTCCTTGGACATTCTGCTCTTATGTGGTGCTGGTGTCCAGGTATATTCCTTCCTCTCTGTCATGTGTGTTGTCCCTGCCCCCCATAACACGCTATCCCCCCCAACTACTGCTGAGGGATTTTATAGTCAACTTTCCACATAGTCTGTCAGTCCATCAACCCACACAACGGCGTACCTCTCCAGTAGTTTCAGGTACTGCTTTCCTGTCAGGTGGTGACGCATGCCCTGTGCTAAGGCTCATCCCACTCAGTTTCCATTTGCATTACCTTGAGTGCTGCAGCTCCCTATACACAGTCCCTGTCTGCACTGTACTCGGCCCTCAGCCAAGGTAAGGCTTCGACAATCCTGTATCACAACATAAAATATCAAACAATAGACACTGACCCCCTCCAATGCCACGGAAAAATCATGTTTCGTTCTTACCTGGAGATAAGTAGGAAATGTTTATTTTGTCTTGCATAATACTAGAACGTTTCCAACTTTTCTGTTTCAACATTTGCACAGCTGAAGGAGTTTAAAAGTATTGATGGGCATATTTGAGTGGAAGATTTTAGAAGAAAGAAGACTAAATTCAGAGCATGTGCATAACCCTTTGTCCTTCAGTTGTTCAAGTTCCTAGTCCATTGCTATTTAGCAGCATGTAGTATTTTGGAGGTGTTGCACTCTGTGGAAATAATTGATTAGCTAATTGATCAGAGAGATTAATTGTACATCTCCTTCCTGTGTTTATGAAGCTGGAAGAGAATGGAAAAACAAGGACTTGTCTCAGGGAACCTGTTTAACCATCAGGTAGTTGAAGCTGCTGGCATAGGACACATTTCCTTCCCTGCCTTGCTCGTGTACTGACAAAGCATTTCTTTTTCAAGAGAGCTGAGGATATGGGCCACCTGTCAAGGCAAACGTTTATTTAACAGAACTGGACTGTGATCTGTAGAACTAAATATTGTGCGTACTGAAAGACTTCCCTATTGATCAATGTTTCTTTTGATAAAATGATATTTCTGTATTTGGATTATTGGGCTTTTAGAAGTTTCCTTTCACACAAACTCTTACTGCAGTTTAAGATGATCAAAAGACTGTAGCTTTTGATTCTTTATTTATTACCATTATTGCTTAGCTGATATTTTCTGATAAGCTTGTTTTGCACTCTAATTGCTGATTTTGTTTACCAAATCTGCCTAACGTGATGAAGCATAAGCTGTTCCAAGGTCGCCACTAAGCTCAAAAAAGACAAAAAGAAAAAATCTAAATATTTATGTCTCATGGTAGTAGGAACTTGCATATTGCTGCATTTCACATAGGTGTATCTTTTCTTCAAACTTTTCAATGTCAGACTTTCAGCACTGGTGCTACAAACAGTTATGCCAAAGTAGCAAGTGTTTGGTTTGTAGGACATTGTTCCTGAGCTTGCAATGAACTGTGGAGAAAGAGATAGACCTTATTTTGAAGGATCTATTCAAAATTTACATCATCTCACACAGCTGCTAGAAAATTATGCCATGTAGTGTATCAAGATACACTAAAAACGGCAAAGTAAGAAAAAATTGTGGCTTATTTTTCAATGAAGGTTTTATGATGTTACACAACAAACACATAGGAACATAAGAATACAGAACAAAGTGAAAGTTACAGAATGGTATAATTGTTTGCAAAATTTAAAAGGAAAAGAGTTACCTTAAATTATTCATTAAGAAGAATAAGTTTAATTTTTAAGCTTCTTGCTATTTTTCAGTGACTGATCCCAAACTTACGTAGGCACATTTATAATTTAGAAACATTTTTTTAGATCAAATTTTTCACAAACTCTTTGCTTTGACAGTATCTTTTTGTTGTTGTTGTTGTGTTTAATCGTGTAATTTAAGGGATATTGTTGGTGCTTCTTGTTGTGAAGTATAGAGAGTAGTGCAGTAAACTTATGTAAGCTTAGAATTCAGTTGCGATAAAAGCAAAATGTTTTCAGCTGGTAATGCTGATTTAGTGCTATAGCTCTTTATTAAGAATATGCATAATCTCAGCTGTGTCTGCTTGTACATTTATGAAAATAATTGTGTTTAACTTTTGCCTAGTATTAGTGGTTATTGTATGAATTAGAATGTTTTAAATTGTCATACAATTCTCTGTGAAAAATCAGCAGTTTTTAATAATATTTTACAGTCTTATGAGCCTCAAATTTTTTTTAGTATAAACTTTGTTTCACTTCTCAAAAATACTTCTAAGGAAGTATTTATTCTTCTGCCATTTAAATTGATTATTTTCTTGAGACATTTGAAAATATAAATGCTGAAAGAAAAGTTATGAACTAAAGCGGTAAAGGCTTTGTGTGTCATAGGTAATACTGTAGTTGTACCTATACATCTAAATAGGTTGTAAGATACCGTAGTATTATTTTTCCTGAAGAATTGCTGTCAAAGCTAATGACAATAAATTTACTCTAAACCTATGTTTTTTATTTAATACAGGCTTCAAGCTATGTCTGTTATGAAATGTAAGAAATACAGAGCATAAACCGTATTAGTTTGTGAAACCTCAGTTTCTAATAGCTATAAATACTATATAGCACCATTTTATATTAAAAGAGTGAAGTAATTATAAGGGTCTATCTGGCCTACTTCTGCTAGTCCAGCAGAGAAGATAACAAAACAACCCCACTTTTATATGCTTTCTGCTGCCACTTATTAAATATTTAATGAGGGAAATGGATGCAAAATCCAGTTCTTAGGTTCATTACAAATCTCTGCCTCTAGCTCTTGCATTTGTTACTGCCTTTGGCCTATGTCTCAGAGCTATCTGAACAATTTGGAAGTGCTGTGTCCTGGAACAACTTCTCTATATATAAAAGTTTAATCCACGTAATAATTTTCTTTACAATTTGCAAATAATTTTTGGAACAAAAAATTCAAAAAATCTTTCACATAAATAAGCATGTGCTTGCTTTGTCACATATTCTTGCAAATCATGACAAACCCATGAGAGTGTGGATTTGAGCATGCTCCATAACGCAGAAGAGATAGCTACTTGCTTGCTTTTGGGGCTGGTAAGTTGTGGGTGGCTTGTGCGGTGTGGCACTGCAAAACAGAAGGGACAGGTTAATCTGGGGGGATGAGGATGCATATTTCATTTGCACTGAAGAGTAGGGCCTGATCATAGCCTTTATACCTGCTCTGTGGAGAACAAACTAGAAAAGTAATTTCCTACATAATTTTTTAACTTCCATGGAACCTTCTGTAAAACGTTTGGGTTCATATTAACGAAGCCAACTTCCAAAATGACTCGGTAGAGAAAAGTATAAAATACTTATTTTTTTTGAAGCTGAAACAAGTAATTAAATTTATTAGGGAGAACTGGATTAATAGCCAAATTCTCACAAAACTGAGGAAAAACTGGAATATGTAGTTTTTATCTTTTATATTGTTCTGTTGCAATGATTTATATTGCTAAGTATGGCCTGTGCTTAAAAATTCCACAAACTCTCACCTTTATGTACTACATATTCAGTTGATCTATTTTCATTTATAAATTTAGGCGTACAAGGAAAATTGTGTGGGATTGAAGCTTAGGCTATTAATACCTGATTCAAAGGAAATAGGTTGGATAGTTTGCTCTGTGATTTATGGGGTAGACCTCGGAATCTACTGAAGGTGTTTTTTATAAAATATCATGGGAGAAAATGCATCAAACAAATAATTCTTACAAATGACGATTGTGACTCTTTAAATTTAGGAACTGACAGACAAAATACCTAAATGTCTCTTTTGTTGAGGTGGAATTATATCATTATAGATTGTGCTGGCCTTTTTGTCTCAATGAGTGATAACAATGTATTTCTTTATAATGTGTGAGGAAACTTACTGAGAAAGATTTCTACTCCTCAGCTGTATGCATACTGAAGATGTTTTGTATTAGTGTGTAGCAGTGAGAGACCATTTAGCACAATCATGGCTTGTATTATTGCTTTTTTATGCTTTTGACTAACATTTTACCCTATACTGAAGATAGGCAGCACTTCCCACAATAAGGATTTCTGTCTTTGTTTAACTCTTTTCTGAAAATAAAGCTTCCCAACCAAAGCTCAAACAATAGCTGCAGGTGAACATAATGTCTAACTGCCCTGAGGATTTCCTATCCTTGGGGATAATTCAGGGCAGAATATGTCACAGATCTAATTCAAGTATGGCCAAGCAGTTGGAATCATATCTTTGTCTTAACTTTTGCTCTTTATAAACAATTAAAAATTCACATTTCCCCTTCTCATTAATCTTCCTGATATTTTAGTATTTTCATTGCTTTTTATGAAACTTCCTTCATTGGGATATATCTCTGAACAAAGATGTGGCTAATAAAATGTTTGGCAAGTAATAAATAATAGATATTAATGTAATAATTTCTTCATTATCATTTTCAAATCTCCCCCCCCCCTTTTTTTTTTTTCTTTGATTTTAATCTCTGTTGAGTTCTCTCACTGCTCTTGTCTTATTTCAGAGAGGAATTGTGTGCTGGAATAATTACACTCTACCCAGGGACTACAGAATTCTGCAAAACTAATTTTTCTGTCTTCTCTTTTTAATACATCAGGAAGATCATAAGGAAAACCACAGTGGAATTTATTTAATTCCCATATAGGTTTCAGTGAAATCCTCTGTGTCCTATTTTAAGATCACACAATCTGATACAAATATTGTTAGTACTTTACATTATCCAAAAATGCTAGTTTGATGAAGCTTCATTGTGAAAGGTAGGATTCTAAAAATACAATTTGCCTCTGAAAATTACAGCCAAGAATTAGTATCCTATAATAACCAAAATCAGAATAGTATCCAAGGAGTCAATATCCCCCTCTGGTGTATAGCTGTAATTATACAAGATATCTGTGTAAATGAGAACAGAATTTGACTGAGCAAGCAGTCACTCGCAATTTTATTTCTGTTTTTTTATTTTTCCCCCCAACTTTGTTTGTTGTACATTTAAGACCCATCAGGGAGAGAGGTGTGTGTCTGTGAATTTTACAGTTAATGATTCTACAAAACCTACTGTGTTTTGTAATAGATGATAATGATGTACACACTAAGTGACCTATTATGGGAAAACTCCCTTAGATGCATCAGCAGTGGGTGAAATGAGATATGGGAAAACTGACAGTAACTAGATACACTCCCCCCCAGACCCCAAAAATAAGCTATACAATGACAGGTGTGATAGGAGTGTGGCATGCTCTCTCTGAAGCATTAATAAAGTTACTATGACTTCAAGTAGGTATTGCAGTTTTGAGGTGGCAACAGTAAAAGTTTTACCTAAAGTTATAGATAAACTGTTAACATTTGGTGAAGAGCATATAGTGTCACAGTATCTGACCAAAAGATTGGTCACCAGTAGTGAAATGAATTTTTAAAGAAATTGTGTAAGGAGCTTATTACACCAGCTTCTCATTTGCGGAGACCTGGAAAGAGTGAACTCCAACCTGTGAGAAGTTCAGTAATACCTTTATTAAATTCATGAAGGCAAAATTTAAGTCTACATTAGGAAATTCCTAATGAGTTCTAAATCTCTAGCATTTGTTCTTTCACGTGAGAAGTTAGGTCGATCCGAAGGAGACATTCCCAGAACATGAATTTCTCTGAAGCCATTATTTCATACTCTCCCATGCTGAATTTAAGCAATGTCTGGCTGACTCTTGAAGACATCTGTTTGGTTTTCTGAGTCTGCTCTAGTGACAGGCATGCTGATTTTATGCAGTCACTTGTTTTTCTGGTTTGGTGTAAATCCCTCTTCCTGACCATGTATTTTCTCCATATGCGTACATTCCCCATTTTTCACAATTATCTGCATATTCTTTTTCTCAGACTTTGGTTCCCAATTTGATCATCTCCTCTGTCCTTTTGAAACCAGTTGCTCTTTTGTTCTTGTCTCCCAATCGTTTGATGTGCCAGTGCAGCAGGCTGGTACCTCCCTTCATTTAACTGCATCTAAGTTTTTCTGTGACTTGAAATACAAGATCAACTTTCTTTCTAAACAAAAGTGCTTTGACTGAATAGAGGCTGATTGCTGGATTGGGGTCTTCCAAGACTCATTGGTTACAGAATCTTTAAGTTTTAATCCATTTCTTGATCTATATTTCATATGTTTAAAGAGCTTTTTTCCTTTCAAAGTAACAATGCTTTTAACTCACAAGCCAAATAATTCAAAATGGTGGTAATGCCTGATTAGATACCTGAAGAGGATTCTGATAGAGACACCCTACATTTTCTAAACATTTTGATTGTTATTATTGATACAAACAAGCTGTCTCTTTCCCTCCAACAGAATACATAGTAAGATGAAAACCATTTTTCCAAAAATTGAGATTTTTCTTAATTTTCATGTAGTCTGTGGTTTACCTGCAAGTTTTAGGGAACAGAAGTTAGTTTAGTGCAAGTGTTTGTTTAAACAAGCATGCTGCAATTCTACTATGACATTAAAAGAAGCTTTAGATATATGTATTTACTTAGAGTACATTCTGAACACCTGTTAGAAGAACAGTAAGTCATTATTATTATGTTATTTTGTTGTTTTTTTAATGTTAAATATTTTAATGTATTTTATTTTTGAGGAAAACACTTGCAGCAAGTAGAATTTTAAAGCTTGAACATTTGAAGTAAAAGCACTCACCTATATTGTTCAAGATTTGAATATTCAGAACTGACTGGTAATGTCAAGTAAATTTAGACAGAGACATCATCAGCCTTTGAACCTATTTGTAAAGGAAAAATCTATTGGTCAGTAACTCCCTGTCCCTGAAGAATGAATTAACTCAAGTCATTCCATGAACACATAAGAAGAAAGGTACTTTCCCAGGTAGAGTAATACCTCTGTAGATCCATGTATGGGGCTTCTCAGTGAGACACATGGAAGAAATCCATAACTTCAAAATGAGATATAGAAAGGGTAATCAACATCAATAAAACAAATGTTATGGAGTTCAGTGTGAATTAGTGATTCTAACAGTGAGAAAAAGAATAGAGCTGGAAAATACATTAAATTTCGAAGTGCAGAAATAGATGTGGCATTCATTTCCAGAAGGTATCCTGACCTCATCAATTTTCCCTCATCAATTTTAAAGCCTATGTAACTGCTATTAATCACTTTTTTAAAGGAACAGTCTTTTCTAAAATTATATTTTGTCATCTTGTTGCTTTTAGAAAAAAGATGTACCAAATAATTCTTAGTGAAATCAATAAGAACACCTGGGTGATCAGCAATTTTTAAAACTAGGCTTTTCATATATTCATATGCTAAGTTTTAATTGAAGGATTTACAAGGAAGTGCATATTCAACAAAATATTCATCAGTAAGGCTGGTAATTTATTTGTAGGAAGTTGTAGGTATGTAAGTATGTGTAAAAGTGGATTTGGACAAGAAGCCTTCCTCATGGATATGGAATTGTATACTTCAGGAAGACTTCTGTAAATAAGGAGAATACTGGTATCCGTTGAAATTAGAAGATAATGAAATTTTGTAAAGTATTTAAAGAAAAAAACCCTGGGAAATAACAGTGAAGTGTAATGCATTAATAATTATAAATTATTATTTCAATTTATAGATTAATTACTGTTTGAATGATATACCTGTACTTTCTTTTCTAGTTCACAAATCTCACTGAAAACATTTCTCAAAAATCAAAAGTACAATTCATATAGAACTGTTATTTTCACTGGTATGCAATGAAACACCAGGCTACAGAAATTTACAATGACTGCAATTTTTAGTATAAAGAAAATTAAAATGACTTACTGAATCCAGACTAGGGTCTATATGTTTTTATCATGCTTTCAAATCTAAAAACATACTTTAAGATTATGAAGTGAATGTTCTAGCCTAAAACTGAATGCGAAATCTAAAAGCTCACTGAAAATGTGTTAGTAGAAGTTATATCTCACGTTATTAACTACCATTTTGGCCTTGTGATTTTAGTTTTATTTTCTAATACTTGTTGGAATATTTATTAAAATAGTAGTAAGTGGAGGATTGACATGGTATTTGAATCAAAATTGCTGTAATCAGTTCAAACCTTAAACTCAATGTTTAAAAAATTGAGTAGTATTTTTGGTGTGAATTAAGTCTATTGATTTTAATCATATCACCTTTCCAATATCTTCTTTTAAGAATCTCGTGTACTAAAGGTATGAAATTTGAACCATAACCAGTTTTTCCCTGCTGTTCCAATTACGATGGGATTTCCGTTTGTAAAAGAAGTAGGTTTTTCAGATTCATAAATTTATGTTATCATTTCACCAGAATACTTTCTAATGATCATATTTATTTTTTTCAAGCATTAATTTTAAATTTTTAGCTTTTCTAAAAACACTTTTTTTTTTGTTTTGTTTTGTCATCCAAAGCCTTGGTTTAAAAACAGACAAAAAGCCCAGGCAAAAAGTAAGAATTAGTAATGTCATAAGTGCCACAGAGTTTAATCACAGTTAGGAAGCTGGGAAAGATCAGATATAAGTTCCCCAAACATTTGTTTGAGAGGTCCCTGAAGGCATACTGGAAAAGGTTAATCTGATCAAGTTTTCAAAAAGTGAAGTAGAGTAGATTAATTTTTGCCTTCCAAAAGTTGCAGTCATCTTACCACAACAGGGAAACATACTGAGAAGACCAATAGTAATTCAAACAAAACAAAAGAAAGAGAAAGTGATGTGGGTAATTCACGTAAATCCTATTCTCTTGCAGTTTTGTGGCGAAATGGAAACTTTTGACAAACTACAAATCCATTTTTCCGCTTCAGATTGTTTTACTTTAAGGAATAGGTTTGAAAAGAACATAGTAAGTTTCACTTAAGAAATGCCAGTTCGCAGAATTTTGTTTTCTTGCAAATAATTCTTAGTGGAAAGTAATAAAAGACCTAGGTGAGGTCATAGGCTCTGGCTGGTAGGCATAAGCATCTATGAGGGTTTTGCTGCTGCCATGTGTTCAAAATAGAAAAACAAACTAACAAGGGAAGGGGAAAAAAAAGAGGAGGGAATCTTTTGAGGGGTTTCACTGCCAGAGAAAGGTCAACTAAAACTGAATTTCTATACATAAGTAGAGGCAAATATTGACTTTTTGAAAACAATTTTCTAAAAGTATTATTTAAGGAAAAAAAAAGTATTATTTAAGGGAAAAAAATGCTTTTAGTCATAAGCACAATAAATGTACAAATTCATATCTTTAAAGAAATATTCTTGGAAGAGACACGAGATATTGAAACAGTTGTTGGAAGTGAAAATAGCTACAGCATCTTCTCTAACGCATTCAAAACCCACCAGCTAGGAGACCAGATATGGAAAACCTAGGGAATAATATGTGCTTCTAAACAGTGAACTCTATCCTTGGAAAGGTCAGTGGCAATGCTGCAGGGCTAGTATGGTGATGGCTGGGGAAAATGCCCATATATTTATTCTAGTCACTTTTCTTTTTTTGATAAACAAATTTTTTTTTGCAGGCAAGCAATATACTTTCTCACTGCTCCCCAAAATTTAGCTCTACCTCTTCAGTGACATGATTGCATTCTCTTTGAAGATGTGTATGGACTTTCAGGCAATAGAAGCCTATTTCAAACAATGTTGCTTTTATTGCTTTGTTCTTCCTCATTTTGTTATTTTATTATCTCATTCAATTCTTCTATTATTTGTTGTTTCTTTATTTTCTTGCCATTTTATTTCATTTGTATAATTTTTTTTTCTTCATTTATTTTCTTCTCATATCTCTTCAAATCTATTTTTTCTTTTAATTAATTCTCTATTAATTTATCCTTCTTGTGAGACAGAAAAAGGACAGAAGAAATGCAGAGATTAAAAAAACCTACTGTTTTCTGACCTTTACTCTTTTCTTACTATTTTAATCTCTTTTTTTTTTTCCCCTCTCCTTTCCCTCAACATAAAATCATTGCATATACCAGGAGTACTTCTGCATCATCATTAAAATGAGCACCCTGGGAATAAGAGCTCAGCTCTGGCCCTGTGAATTTCGGGCTGCATAACTGAATTCGTTTGCCTGTTAGATATGATAGAACGTGGGGCATGGGGCAAGTAGGGGACGATGCTGGACCTGGATAAACTCTGGACAAATTGCATCATTTTAGTAGACTCCAGAAGACTTTTTTGACTCCCGTCAGAAACCTTTTCTTTTCTTTTTTTTTTTTTTTTTTTTGAGAACAAAAAATAAAAAAAATATTTT
>VYXH01009519.1:0-28946 GCA_013397275.1 Burhinus bistriatus
TTGCCAGGGCTGGTCACCATGTGTGTCTTCATGAAAACATCTTGGCTCCTACTGCTTAGTCATGGTCTCCCGCTGCAGTCTGATGGGTCCCATAACACAATGTTGCAAGCTGCAGCTGCACGCCATAGGGGAGTGAGGGCCCTGGAGAGACAACTACTCCTAGTGCCTGAGGAAAGCCCAGCCCCACCTTATCAAGCATGTTCAGGTCCCCGAGACAAGCAAGGAGCTGGTGGCTCCTGCAATTTTATCAGCTGGAGGGCTACGAAAATCATTAGGGGGCTGGAACCTCTTCCTTACGAGGAAAGGCTGAGGGACTTGGGTCTTTTTAGTCTGGAGTAGAGAAGACTGAGAGCGGATCTCATCAATGCCTATAAACACTTAAAGGGAGGGTGCTGGGAGGATGGCAGCAGTCTTTTTGCAGTGGTGCCCAGCGATAGGACAGGAGGTAATGGGCACAAACTTCAACGTAGGAAGTTCCATCTAAACATGAGGAGGAACTTCTTTCCTTTGAGGGTGGCAGAGCACTGGTACAGGCTGCCCACAGAGGTGGTGGAGTCTCTGACTCTGCAGACATTCAAAACCCACCTGGACGCCGTCCTATGCAACCTGCTCTAGGTGACCCTGCTCTGGCAGGGGGGTTGGACTCAATGATCTCCAGAGGTCCCTTCCAACCCCAGTGATTCTGCGATTCTGTGTGAATGCAAGACGGAAAACTTCTAATGCTAAATTGGGGACCAAACTGATCCCAGGCTGGACATAAGGGAAACACTGAAATACCTCTTACTTACCTCTACCATTGATCCTTTTTCTGGTCACAGTGGAGAGTAAACAAGCCTTTTGTCCAAGTTAAACCTTTTCTTCTGAGCAAAAGTTGGTCATAGAATTCACACATTTTCTCGGGTAAAACAAGGTTAAAACTGGATTTTTGTGACACTGGAGGTTTTTTTTCCTCAGGCTGGACCTCTGCAGAGCTGTCTGGTCTTTCCAAACAGTGTGCAAGCAGTGATGAGTTTAACACTTGCCCTTAGTGTCAGAAGAGACTCATGTGTCACTGGGAAGTACATCTAATATGGGGAAAAGTGACATTCTCAAGCGAGATAAAAAAATAGCTGTTTACTCGGTCAGATCTCAGTGTGTGAAAAACTCCCTCCGGGTCCTTGCAATGCTTGGATTTTTGCTAAAAGCCACAGAGAAACCACGCCAGCGTGCTGCCGCCGGGGCTTTCTGCACAGGTGCACTGGCGGCTGTTCAACCCAGCAAGTGGGCACCGTTGGAATTAACGCTGGCGAATGAAAAGAAACACAGACACAGACATTTCCCTGAGCCAAAAAAGCATTGTCCACAACTCGGGGCTCCTGCACACAGAGAGCTGCGGGTCAGCTTCCATGGTTTGCTGTGCTTGCTGCTCGGAACCCAGCTGAGCTGCGAACATGGTGGGAGAATTCACGAGAGGATCCATACTGTTGCATTTGAGCAGGGAACGAAATCAAGGATTATTTGTTTTCCTACATTAAAAAAAAAAAATAATCTCATTTCCAAGCTGTTACTGGAAACAGTAACAGCTTCTGAGGCTTTTAAAGAGAAAAAAAGACAGAACAAAAAGCTGTTTTGCTAACATGAGTAATGTTTTTCGGCATTTGTAATGAAGTTAAGCTAGTGATTGTTTCTCCATCTAGAAAAGAGTAATTTCGACTGCACAAGTGCAGGAAGAAGCATTTCAACAAACAGCAATTCACCAACATCACTAACACGTTCTTGCTTTTCCGCTCACCTCCGAACCCCCCCTCCTTCACCTTCCTGTATCGCACACACCAGAGGTGCTAAATCCCTGTTCTCCAGCTGATGTAAAACACGTTGGGGCTGCGTTTCTCACGTGCCACCGTGGATGTAGCAAGGCGGCAGAAAGGAGGGAAAGGGCAGAGAGGGAGATCCAGCCCCTTGCTAGAACACCTACTGGCAATGTGAGGGCTCCTCACCGCACCACCCAGCCCTGCCAGTGGTCCCAAGAGCCTCAGACACATGCTTGACACTACAAACTCCTCTCAGCAATCCCTGGAGGAGTACTGAGGTGCTATTAGAAAAAAAACCCTTGGCTATTCAAGTCTATAAACTGTTTTGAAGGATTCCACCTAAGTGGTTTAGCCAAGACAAACAAGCCTGTGGCATAAGGAAGGCTGGAGTTTCTGATTCCCAGCCCCTTATGTCTACTTTTAGCTCTGAAATCAGATAAACAATAAAAATCAAAACCGACCAGGCAAACGGGGCACCTGCTGAAAAATAGCAGTTGTGTACTTTTGGCTTTCTTCCACGGGTAAGTAGCTTTAAGTAATAATAACAGCAACAACAACAACAACAAAAAATTAAAAGGCACAGAGAGACTGAGTGATTAACTGTTTTTACAGGCTTGTCATCTGGGTGGTTAGGAAAACTTTACATTTTTACATCATGCTCTCAATGAGTGACTGTCCACCCAAAGGCAGCTGCTGGGCTTGACTTTCAGACGCCTCTTATCCCTTCATGTACCTACACTAGCTTTTGAGAGGTAGTAAGGATACCGGCCTGCTTGTTCTTTGAAGTTTATTTTAATCCATTCAGCAGCATGATGAAAACTTATGAGTTCTCAGTAAATTACAGTAAATACTAAACAAAATAATTTGAGATTCATCAATCTGGAAGCCTGACATTTTTATTCTGAATTTTAGATGGCAACAGCCAATCCTTACCAGATGTTGCCCTCGGTAATAAGACCACCTTTGAGTAACCAAGAACCAGCTTTCACTAGTTCAAATATAAGTGCTTACCTTGAAAGAGAGAAAAAAATTACATTTTTATTGTCAAACTTGTGCAGGCAGTACAAGAGACATATTCCTGGGCAACAAATTGGCCCAGATCCATGATAAAACAATGACAAAATGAATGAACAAATATTTGCAAAATTTCAAGGGAACATATACTTTTTCATACATATCTAATTAGATTAGTCTATTTTAGCATGTATCCTGTGAAAAAAATAATATTTCATCGCATAATCAAAAAATGCATCATAATACAAATGTATCAAGAAGCTTAATTTTGGCATTCTTTGATTTTTTAATGTTTGATTATTTTAGGTTTTTGAGCATGAGAGAGTGAATCTTTTGATCTTATTTATAGTTTAGTTGTGCCCAAAGAGCACTAGAGGTCAGAAAAACACAGCAGGATGCGAACATTCATTTTAAGCTATCTTGCTTTTAAGACTTTACAGAATACCCAGAAATGGCCGGTTGCCTTTTTTCATTGCAGAATACTGGTAGCATCTGTAGAGAAGCTATGACAGAGCTATAATTGTGCACCTTGAAACTGGGCAACAGCATGGATTTCATTAGAGAAAAAACATCAGAGGCAGATTTTTATGGCTTAGAGGACCATCTGAAGTAGGTGAGAGATGATTTTTTTATAGACTCTATTATCTTTCAGACTTGACCTAAAAGCTCTGTAAGAAGCAAAGTTATTTAAAATAATTTGATTTTTAAATGATGCCCATAAACTAACTTTGCCACAGGCAGTGGCAAAGTGACAAGCAGTACTGTTAGCACTGTCATTGCTAAATATTTGTAAAAAGAGATAACTTTCCATTTTAATACCAGCATTTGAGTCCATTTATTAAAATGAAACCCTAAAGTGAAAAATAAATAACCACAAGCTGTAGAAGTGGTTAATTAATTGGGGCAATTTTCTGGAAAACAGAATAATATACACAGAGTAACTTTCTTCAAAATTTGAAAGAAGTGTTTTGAAAAAGGTAAGCTTTTAACTGCTGAAATTATATGTATAGATATTGTGAAACCAAAACTTAAGACATTTGCAGGGTTTAAGGAGAAATCAATTGAACGTTACAGAAATGAGAGCAGCAGAGGTGTAGCAAGGCTCCTTATAACGGTTTCCCTTTGCAATTTTTAGGGTTTTTTTAACAAGACTTTGAGATTCTCTCCCTTCAGAATATCGTTTCTGTTAAGTTCTGCCAGAGGGTTCAGGCTCCAGGGAGCCGGTGTTGCCATCCAGGTCGGTAGAATTCTTTCCCACAAAAGATATTTGAAGAAAACGATCCCCAGCAATACCAAGAAATTTGCTGTCTCTGAACAAAGCCATTTCTGGAGGCTGGGCATGGTTTGCTGACCTACTTTGGACATGGATTTATTCCGACATCCAAAGCTACAGCCCGCCTCCTCTGAGGCTGCTGGGAAAGCCCGATGTGCAGCTGCCGACGGGACAGTGATTAATTTGATTGTCACCAGCACAGCTCTGAACATAAGGCTTGTTCAGGAGGCACATAAAAGGCAACTCAGTGCAGTCACTTGGGTTTTGCTGCTAAGAGAGTAAGGGAAGCAGAAAAACAAATCCCAGCACTATTTAAGACTTCAGCCAGTTGAAGACAAGGTCAGCCTCTCCAGCACAGCAGCGTTGTTCATATACGCGTCTGCTGTCACGGTGTGGGTATGGCGTGGTACAACTGGCCTGGGGAGGGTCACTGATAATATATGGTTGGTCCCTCAGTGGGTGTGAAGCCACCATACCTTAGCCAGAGCACCAAAAAGACAGTGGCATCAACAGAGAGAGTATGGCACAGAGGTGTCCTCCTGCCCCATGAGTCTACCAGCTGGTTCTTCAAACCACTTTGACTGTTTACACTGGTAGACACCATGAAAGGGCACTGCAGAGCTGCGTGGCAAAACCAGCAGGCTGCGAAGTGGGAGTTTTCAGATGATGATGAGCTACACTCTGTGCATGTTAGTCACACCCCACGACCTAGGCAAGAAAACCTATGGGTCAAATCATCAGCCACTGTCAACTGGAAGTAACTTCCCGTACTACCTACGGAGGTGTGCAGGTGTTGCAGACTGCAACTACTTTGTGGCAACCGCAACGATAGTTCAAGGGATACTGCTATAATTTTTAGTGTCTAATAGAGGCATTTATGATACTGAATCACAGGACATGATTCCTTATTATCTTGCTCCTTTTGTCATCATTTCAAGATGCTCCAGAGAGAGCATCTTGGTCCAGATGCTCCATTGACTGTGCAATGTTGCAAAGGCATCTCTCCAACTAATTTACCAGCAATGTTTAGTCTTGTTTTGCACATCACTGCTCAAACTGGAATGCAATGGAGACACTGTCGCACATTTTGTGCCTCCCACCTTTGTAGCACAAAGCTGTTTGTACACAGACATATCTGAAGGAGGTGTCATGCAGGAGGTAAGATGAGGTTTCAAGACCCTACGTTGAGGAATGGAAGACTCCTACAACCATGTCAGTCCAAATCCCAAGATGATAGTCACATGTGCAGCAAATGCTCCTCCTAGAGAACAATCAGGCAACATTATCCATGTTTCAACTGAAGTTGAAAAAAACAGCCAAGTAGCGAAGCATTCGGGATAAAATGTTCTTCAGTGGCACCTACTTGGAGTACTCAGCTCAGCAAAGGCGTGAGGCTAGCCCTTTGGGTAAAAACTAGTCCGTGGCAGGGTTTTATGCCAGAGGGTGTATTTGAGATAAAAACAGGCAATAGCGGAAGAAGTTTTGAAAACTGTACAAAGTACATATTCTTATAACAAATATAGAAGAAATATTTTGCCAGGGATTATTTCAGCCAACAGGAGAAAATGAAGGAAAAATACCGTGTTTCAATTAAAATGTCTGAAAGGAGGAAATATGAAATCTAGTCTAATCTAGCCTAATTTCTTTAGCATTGAGATTAATATCAAGTGTATGAACATATAGGTCCCTATGATAGAGCTAGTCAATACCATTTACCTTTTTTCCTGTACCTCTGAATGAGGATTGCCTGCAATCGTTTGCAGGCAAGGAGAGGTTCATTGTTTACTGGTTCAAGTGAGAATTTGACTTCCTCTTGAAATTCAAAGGGGAAAATATAATGCTGCTTTTGGCAAATTATTATCAGAAATCAAAAACTATTTTCCAAGTACTGATTTTCAGGGTTCTTTTCACTGGATATCTTGTTTTTTTCAAGAAGCAATGCTTATACAAGCAATGATGTCTTGAACAAAGACCCTTTAATAGTGCTGTGTAAGTTCTCCAACCATTATTCATTCTATCACAAAGAATTTGGAATTTATAGAAGCTCCATCTCCCCTGGCTGGCACAGTTTCCTTATTACAAATTAATTCCCTGCCAAAAATGTTTTGTTTTTATCTGATGATCCAAAGCAGTTCCTTTGATAGAACACTAAAAGAATTTAATCATTTATTTATTGAACTAACCCACAATTTGGAAGACGAAAAAGAAGTAGGCAACTGGTTTCTTGTGAGACTTCAAAGATGAAGTACATTGTTGTAATAAACTTGGAGTTTGCTCAAGTTGATACAATTTATATATTAAGATCTAATAAAATCTTTTAATTTTGAAGAAAATCTGTTGGCTGATTTCCCAAAAGCATGTGAGGCTCCTATGGACAAACCAGGTAGCGGGAATCCTTCCAGGTTTTTTTCTGACAGCAATGCAAACCTATCTGAGGGAAAAGTATTCACAGCTCAAAGTTACGGGTCAGTGTCCAGTAATATATAACCATAAATATGATATTAGATATAAGCTGAAAAGTGTTCGTTACCTCCCTGATTTTATTTATTTATGCATGTGGTGTCATGCTTGCATTCTGTCAAGTAGAGTTTGGTAGTGACGCAATGTGGACTCTCTCCAAAGTCTGAATACCTTCCAATAAACAGTCTTACATTTTCCTACAGTCTGGTATCCCCCACAAAACAGTTATTGAATATGACCTGCCTCCAATTAACATGTTGCTCTGAATCACAGCCTCACACTAAGAATCCAATGACCTCAGCATTTAAGGAGTTGAAGCCATCCTGCAGACAACACTGAGATTTGGCCAACATAAAAAGTGGGCAATGAAGACTAAGGGTAGAATTTAGTATTTCACATTACTGCAATCTCCTATAACATACCAAAGATCATAAACAAATATCTGTAAGTGGACTGCTAATTCCAAGAACACTGATAAGGGTGCTGTGATCCAAACTAATCACTTGCCCAGTGATCCATTAGTTATGAGAAATGTACAATAGATGGCATAACTAAACCAAAGCTTTGGTTCTAACTCTACTCTGATTTTCAGATTAAGTTCTTGCTTCCTTTTCGTGTGTTCTATAATCTTTCCTTGTACTATGTCTGTTAATGATTTTTACATCTTGTGTGTTTTCTCAGTCTATTAAATTGTTTTGCAACTGTGATGCAAACTTCCAAAGTAATTAGAAGTCTCAGTCTGCATAGAGAGACATAAACAAAAGGAACACTAACACAAATTTTAAAAGAGACGGCAGGATATTTATATATCCTGGTAACACTCAAAAGGACATGTAAGGTTCATGGGCTCATTACACTGGGCATTAAGCAAATGAAAACAAGATAAATTGGTTCCCACTCTCAGATATCTGAGGGTTGGAATGAACCGATAAGCCAAACTCCATTTCTCTTCAATCTTAAAACAATTCGGCAGTGGTCTACTTCTTGCTCTGTTTTCAAAAGATTAGAATCACAGAGAAATGGAGCAGATACTTAATTAAACTATTTCCTTTTTTACGTCATTTTCTGTTCCTAACCTCCTTCTGCATCTGTCTTCACTGCTTAATATTATAATCCTCATTCTCCTACGTATTTCCTCCTTTCTGGCACGCGAAATCCCTTTCATCCAGGCTCCATCCCATGGTATCTTTCTAATTATTTTCTCAGTACAGTTAAGCTAATGAGTTTCATGGCACTTCATGGAATGATCTGTTTCATAAATAGGGTCCTATCTTCAGCTATAGGTCTTTTAATAATGACCAGATAAGTGCCCACTACACAGAAGTTCCCACAACATGGGCAACAGCCGTTATAAGCACCCACAAGCAGGTTTCTGCTGTCTGGGAAATAATCTTATGTTTGAAAACCCGAGGGTTACAGTAAAAATTGTCAGATCATGTAAAATGAAATAACTTATATTATGATAAATGGTGGTTGTTAAAACAAGGGTTGAATCGTTTAGCCCAGCCTCAAAAGATTTCCTGCAAGACTGGCACACCATTGCTCTATGGAAAGTTTACAGAGCTGTTATTGTCTTAGTCCTTTTCTAAACACATTGCAAAACAAAAATACTCCACAAATCACTCTCCTCCAGCATGTTCTCCACAAAGCCAATTCACCTGAAGTGTTCAAATTGCTGTCAATAGGAAGCGATGATGATGTACTGCAAAACTCCAAGGAACTATAACCAGATAAGAGCTTCTTTTAGTGGGTACATGCAACTGAGGAACCGTAGTAGCAGTCTGTAATAATTGTCACTTCTGATCACCATGGGAACCAAACAGCGGTGTACTTTGCAGAAAACAGATCAGCAGTGACTCACTGAGCACTTGGGAAGCGTGATTATTGAGAATCACTAGACTTGTGTGGGTGACAGGGAACAATACACTAGTGATGCCAGTTCAGCCATAGTCCAATGCAGCAGAGACTCACCTGCTAGACATGCAGGATGAAATCGAGTAATTTAGTACTTTGCCTCTGTGTTCATTAGAGACAAATTTCACCTTTATGTTTTTCTGCAGCTTCAGCCTCGTGTGGACCCTTTGCTATGAGAGGATTTCCCTGCTAGTGAATGAACTTCTAAACTGAGCTTATACCGGGCTTTACCAGGTCTGCTGCAACGCTCTTAGTGACAGATTTAACCTCTGAGCGACACCAAGGTTTATAGCTATGTCACATCCTCTGAACTATACTGCGATGTGGATGGCACACACGAGATGGGCAGTATCTCCATCTGGACTACCCACATACTGAGAAGTCAGGTCCTTACAACTAAGCTCCACGTTCTGCATTAAGAAGAAAGCAAAACAAATGCATTGCCTCATCAGTGTAATTCAAAGGAGCAGCTGTCTTTGAGGTGAAATAGTTTGTACTACTAGACCAAAATTTGCAATTCAACAAGATATTTGGATTGTTCTTCAGCTAATCACAAACTGTAGTTTCAATCCTATGCTTTGATACTCCAGAATTTCTCAAGATTCGGTTGTCTGAGTTATGTGAATTCAAGCATGACACTTCTGGGCTGACAAAGAATCCCAAATAGGAAACTCTGAGATTATAAAGCCTGAATCCACTGTCTTTGCTAAACTATTTTCACTGGCTCCTCAGCTCTGGCTGGAAAAAGAGTGACAACTGCAAAGGAAATGGTATTACAGCCCTACCATTTAAATGTTTATTCTTTACAAATGGTAATTCAAGATGTTTTGAAAAAAACAAAGTATATTCCTTAATAATAACTCTGCTGTTCAATGGCTCCTTGTGTTCTGTTTTCATTTCTCACATCGAACCACCATTTGAGTGCCTAAACATCCTTCAAGGATGCCATCAAATGCACAGCTGGCAGCTGGCATATAGGGTTTCTTTTGTGTCCCTCTTCCTAACAGAAATATCCATAGATTGCAAGTTTTGAAAAGGCAGATATACTCATTTCTCCATGAAATGTCATGTGCTTTTATCAACAAAGGCTTAAGAAATGCCGCTCACCATAGAGGAATTTTGACGAGCAGAAAATCGGTTCCCTAAATGGAATTCGGCCAAGACGGAATACAGTGTCCTATCACACAGTTTCTAGATCTGTGGGTCCTTGGGAAAACAAAAGACAAGAGTCTGCAAATCTAAGACAAGGGCATGGTCCTAGCTTTTCAGTTTGATGGGTGCAGGCTCGCATGGCATCTATTGCAGGCTCCAGTCCATGATACTGAAACATTTGTCAGTTGTTCAGTAATCTTTTGAGATTAAAAGATGCAGAGAAACAAAAATATTAAGAAACCACCATACCTCCCACACATTCAGAGGATGACTCATTAAGAGGCCAATTCTGCAAAGTGCTCCACACTTCTCTGCAGCTCTGCATAGGAAAAATTAAGCAATGACGTAAAACAAGAAAAAGTACCCTTTGCAACTGTCCCACCACCAACTGCTAGGAGCTATTCAATAAAGATCACCTCTTTCTCTCCTCAGCCCATGCATGGGGGTTCAGATGTCAGTAGCAGAACAAGTGACGTTTGAATTCAGCTCTGTCCAATTTTTTGATGACCCTTCCCAGCAATTGAAGGCTAGAAGTGGACAAATAACTGGGGAGATGACTGGCATCTGTTGTTGGCTTTTCAAACACAAGCTGAACTACAATGTACCCTAGGATGACTGGTGTTTTTTCTGCTTTGGGAAAGGCAATTGTGATCGGGTCAGGCACAGGCCTAACTGCTGTGTACGAAATAAACTGGTGCTGTGAGAATTGTTTAGACCATTTGTGGAACATGTGATGTGGAAACTACACCCTTATGCTATGGGAAGCAGGTGGGAAGCAAAGCTGCATGTTTGTTACCCAGTGTTATTTGAGTTCTCATCAGCTTGCCGTGCAAGAACAAGACTCTGCAGATGTAATCTACAGACATTCATTCATACTGAGATGTTTTAACACCACCTCTTAATCTTCAAGCTTATTTCATCTCAGTTCAAGTTGAAGGGGTCAAGTATGCGACGTATATTTGTCTTCAGGAGCTGGAAGCCTGAAATCATTGATAACCTAAGTAGCAGATTTCTAGAGAACAGCAGTAACTAATGTCACAAATACTTAAAAGAGGACAAGCAAGGAATAGTTTTAAATACTTCTTTTTACAGGTCTCACACCAAAGAAACTACTACTTATTTTAAAGCCAGAGCTGCAAGTTTCTGGAAGTCATAGTCAATGGTTGTTCATCGGTCTTAATAGATATCAGTGAAATGGGCAGTAACTTCATGGTTCACAGTGTTTCACTTCTTCATGTACAAATTTTCTGGTTTGCTCTTTTAATTTTAAAAGTGGTCATTAATCTACAGTAAGACATTAATGTGGTGTGGGCTGGGGTTTTTTGGTTTATTTGTTTGTTTAAAGTATGGCATATCATGTCCTATTAAAAAAAGTTTGACTAAAGAATTATGCAAAAGGCTTTAATAATTTAAATACTTGTTCAGCCATATGGAAATGCACAATGTTTTATGTTCTGTGGGAAACCTACAGTTGCTATGAACTCAATGAATTTTAAAACCTCCCATCCATTATTTAATATAACAATTTGCTAAAATAATAATAACACTCATTCTGTTACAATTTGCCATACCAGAGATGCTTAGAGATGTGATCTAAAACTCTAATAGTGATCAAAAATCCTCTACAGTTCAGGAGGATGCAGCACTGGAGTTTAGTCCTGCTATCTCTGAAAATACTATCACTTCATCCTTATGCAAGGAAATGTCATTATAATATTACACAGAACGGAAGACATAACATAACAGTTTGGTTCATTAGTATTTTTTTCCATGTAATGCTTTATAAAAGAGATAAAGATGAAGAAAATAAAAACAGACATGTAAATATTATGATGAAGTACACTGTTCTTATTTAAATAAATTTCCTTGAGCAATATCTTCTTAAAAGGTGAAAATTAAACACTAATATTTGTCACACTGTATAAAAGTGACGGTAGTAATTATAAAGAACCCCATGGTCTTACGCTCATTTCATCCTATTCTTAAGTTTTCACAGCAAAAATATTAAAGTTTGCAATATTACCAAAAAGATGCAAACCTGTCAAATATATTACTCTGAAGTAAATTAACAATTAATTTATAGGAACCTACCATAGGAGCTATTAAGTGGACAGTAGTAGTGGTTTTCTATATAAAATCTATCAAAAATTGTTGGAGAAAATATATGAAGCGTAGCTGATATAGCTGATGAAATCTGCAATATGGCCACAGAGAAATAAGTTGCAGATCATCAAAGTTACCTCTTGTGCAGAAACATCCACCATGAGTTCACTAGTTTCATCTTTCACTGGAGAACAGCAGGAGGTTTCCATAATGCAACCATCATAGGAAACTGATTCAACGCTGTACACTTTACCCGTAGTTGGAACTTGCAACAGTTTAGATTTTTTTGGTGCTCTGATCTCTCTTGCTCTCCAGAAGGCTAGGTAAGTATAAAAATCTTCAGCACAAAGACAGCTCTCTCTCTAAAGCACTGGCAACTGGTCTTAGTAGAAGACTGTTCAAAAAAAGAAAGGAACAAACAGATTTAGATAGACGGATAAAGCAATATTGGTAAAGCAATACAGTAACACTCTATATATAAACCAGAGAACCAGGTGATCATTAGAAGCTAAGAGATTTGTGGTCTATGACCTGCAGATGCACATAAACTCGTGGAGCTCAGACGACTCTTTGCAGATTTAAAGGTGTTCATCTGTCCAAGCGTTTTTTAGCCTGAGTCAGCAGCCAAGACCTGATCTTGCACCAGTGAAGGCAAAGTGCACTTTCAACTATTCTGAGTAGCAAAAAATGTCAAGTGACTGATTCTACCCAACCTCAGCATTTAATTAAAGCACCTAGACATGGACCTAATTAACCCAGGCTCTGTTCATCAACCACAGATGAAAAGCTGCAACTTCAAGAAGGTGCTTCAGCCTTGCCCAGGTCAAGGATGACAGTGTCCCTAGCTTGGACATCTCAGCCAGATGACTGAAATCAGGTGTGATGACCGACCTGTATATGAGTGCTCCTAGCAAAGCCCATGGAGCTTTAACCATTCACACAATTAAAGATAACTAGTATATGTGTGTTCTGCTCTAGTAGACCTGCAACCAGCACCAGGACCAGATAGAACTGTTTGTGGCTCTTCACCTAAATTAGGAAAAGGTTCTGCTTCCTATGGAAATTGTTGGCAGCTTTGTAACTTCCCCATCCCCACTGGCTAGACTTCAGAACAGCTCCCTTTCAAAATTTGTCAATGTTTATTAGTTCAAATTCTGAATGGAAACTTAGCTTGTTTTATTTTTCTTCAGACATGAACTTGTAAAGGAGGGGGTTTTTTTAGTTAGTTAGTTGAAACTCTTGAGTCGGGAATAGAGCCTACAAATTTTCACTGCCCTATTCTGGCTGATGGAGAACAAATCCCCACAGATTCTCCCAAGCAAGCGGAAAGCTCCAGTACGTTACTTAGTAGGTGCCTCACCTTGGTCCTTAAGGTCCTCCCCAGAATGGAGAGGATGTTTTCTAACTGCAAACTACTCATTTCTGGGAAAAGCTTTGTCTCTACAGATGCTGGTCTACACACTGCTGATGCACCGCACCTCATGGCAGGTCTTAGCCACAGGATTAGCTGTGGTGTGGTTGAAGACGAACACAATGATATTTGATTTTTATTCATTCCCAAAGGGAGTAATACAAAGTTTCCTTGCTTCTCACCAAGAAGGTGACTTTACCCACTTTCTAATTTATGTCTGCACCACTGAGAACTGGCCCCTGGTCCAACCTGTAGAAGCATTATGCTGCAGCTGGAGAAGTAACTGGGAGATTCCTGGACCACCTGAGAGAAGCCCAGGGAGCACTGCTACCTCATTTCTGTTCAACAAATATATGTCAAGCACATAACATTAATTAAGACATACTGTACCTCCAGCTGTTTGCATCTTGGTGTGTTTATTTCCTTCTAATCTTAATTACAAAACAAAAGATAAAGACGGTTAAAACATTGTAACATATCACTAATTTAGAACACCATTTGAAAAAAAAAACATGCAACAAAGGTACTACTGTTCCAAAACCAGCTACTATTATTTTGGTTAATAGTGTTATTTTTCTTCATTTTTTTGTTTTGCAGCAAATTTTGGAAGCACCAGCCAGTGACTAAACTCTGTGCTGTACGTATGTGACAGCAGTATTTTGTTGTATTAAATCTAAACAATATTACATGATTTCATAACTATATGTTTACGACTTGTCTATTAAGTACCTCTAAACCTAATGCTTTTTCCCACTGTTCAAAAATACCAAATGGAAAAGAAACAGTTTCCACTGGGTTTCATATAAGAACAGAAATAAACCTGAAAGCAAGCACTTACTAACTGTTATTACTGGAATTCACCACAATGCAAGTAAACACCTTCAAAACTAAAAATAGCACTGAGGCTCTGCAAGTGCATCTATCACAGCCTCTTAGTCCTAACAGGGTTTTGTTTTCTTTGAATTCACAGCGCGCTCAGAGCACGGAGAAGCTGTTCAGAAGACAATGTACCACATTGTCAGCATCTGCTCTAGGATCCTTCTGCAAAAGCAAGTGTGTTAAAATTTAAATAAACAGGAACACTCGTGTTAACGATTATAAATAGCCCCACTGCCTTAAGAGCCTCCAAGGCTAGCCAGTCTGTCTGAAATAATAATTGATTTTTAAAGAAAGTACATCCTACTAGATAAAATTAAACAGAGAAAGCGGGAGAAATGCAATAAGCAACCTTCTAGTACCTTTTGGTGCAGCTTTCGTCTGACTGGAAACCATGGCAGCCGCTTCCGACGGCAGGCCAACATACACGCCACCATAGTTCCTGATTTAAGGAAACAATTAAAAAGACATCAGAGCTTAATTGTAACACTTCTCCATATAATGTCAACATCACACAGTGGCATTACAAAGACCATGGATGGTCAGAGAGGAGGGCACCTCTGCACCAGCACCCTCAGAAGAGCCCTCCTTTCCCATGCCTACGGCACAAGTGCATATTAAGTGCCAGGTGCTTACTAATATGGCAAAACCTTGAGGCTAGCTGCCACTCTTAAGTGGGACCCAAGCCCGTGAAAGGAGCTATTTTTCACTCAATTTCCTAATATTTTTCATTAAATCCCAGCTGTGTTGTGACAATAAACCCCACTCGCCCAGCTTCTTCCAGACACCGAATATACCCAACCGAGGACAGAGTCAATCTGACAGTAATGTTCAACCACTGAAGCACCCCACTTCAAACAATGCACCCCAATTTAACAGCACTTTGACCTCTCCTTGTTAATAAATAGGACCTGCATCCCCCTGCTTAGGGCCACATTTGGAGAAAACTGTTAGTAGGAAGGAGGACGAGGGTGTTAGGTACTGTCATAGCCCAATCCTCTCCCCTTCATGGCCTTGCAGAGTATTTTCTGGCTCCAAGGCCTGTATGAAAAGCAGGGACTGATGCAGAGGTGAAAAACTGGGTCCTTATGAGCCTCTGCTGTGCCTGGAGCTACCTGCAGAGACTCCCATTACGCCACTCTGTTCCATTAGGTGTTCCATTACACCTCCTCCAGCCCCCGAGGCTCTGAGTTGATTTCCGATTTGTTTGATGATAGAGTCACACTTCCTTTGATTTCCAGCCCAGCAGAGATCTCCCACAAGTGCTAACGCCATCTTCTGTGGCAGGACTGGTGTGAAGGCAGAGGTCACTGGCTCTTGTCAAGCACGTAACCCACAGCTGTGAGATACTGTGGTCTCCTTGCCACAAAGCTCCCCCCTCCCCAACTCACTAACGAGGTAGTTGGACTCATCAATACTGGGCTCTGTGACAGATTTCCTACTGCCTTTCTCTTTTTCCTCTGCTTTGGTGGTGTTGGTGGGAATTAGGAGGAGTAAAGGAAGGATGTACATCTGGTGGCAGAACTCACTGCAGCCTATTGCAAATGAAGCCAGTCCCAGTAGAGCACCTACCTCCTTTTGTCATCATCCGATACGGATTCTTCTGCTCTGTAACACCAAAAGATAAAAGCACATTAGCACATTGTTTCTTTCAGATACTCCATCACCATCTGGGTAGATTCAGGAGCAAGGGAAGAAGGGGATTATTACTGATCCCAGTTTAATTCAGGTCATCCACAACTCAATAAAGTATTCACACAGGCACAAAAAGAGCGACAATTTCCCAATCTAATGTACAGAAGAAAGAAAAGGATTGAGAATCATTGCAGCTTAGTTTTCATGACCCCCACTAGTGATGCCTGAAAGCAGGTTTGGGAGCTGAAACAGGTAAACTAACACTTCTCCTGAGGGAGTCCCCACACTGCTCCACACGTAATGTGAAACATAAAGGCTCTGGACATAACAGGAACAAGTCTGGGCTCCTATTCCACCAAATGAGGACTGGAAGGGACTGGGCGTCCATGCTAGCATGGGAATGAGGATGAAGAAAGATAAACTTTCACAGCAACTGTGCCAAAAAATGTTACCTCCATAAAATGAGGGACTGCAATTCCTGAAGTCAGAGTTGTTTGCAAATCAAATAACTGTTACTAATCCTTTATAAATGGGCAATTACTTTTCTTTTACCTTTAGGGTAAAATCTCAGGTCAGTCTGTAGGTCGATAGGGAGTCACTGTGGTTTGACTCCCCTCACTGAAATACTGTCCAGTGATGGGAAGGCAAATACAGTACAGAAAAAATAAAAATTTTATTTTTACTCCCTGAGGGTATAGTGCCTGCCCTGCAGTCTCAGTCTGTGCCCCAGCGTCAGTCTTCACACAAACCACTCACCCATCTTTGATTAAATATTTCGACTTTGAGCTCTGCTGACATGGCTGGGCATGGATCAGGGCAGCAGCTCCATTTTAGCTTAGTCTGCAACCTGCCAACCTAGCAATAAAAATAGAGGCAAGACAACTTGAGTGCTGTTAAATCCACAGACATTCTTCACCCCTTCCCTGGGGGGCAACTGTGACAACTGCCCGAGAAGGAGTCCTGCACCGTGGCTGCTCGGGGAGCCATGAGCTACGGCCACAGCGGTGCCCAGGGACAGCTGCCAACAGCAAAGGGAGCACCATGACCCAAGGAGGGCTCCACTGTGGAAATGCTCATGCACAGGCTGTTCACCCAGATATCCTCACCTGAAGGACCAATTACCTGGACTATGGGGGCAATGCAAAGCTACTCCCCATCATGAGCTCATCCACGAATTTCTGATCTGCTCCCCAGGCGATAAAACTGAGAACTGGCCTTTACCCAGTGTTAGGGCTAAATCCATTCTGTAGCCTTGAAAGGCATTTCTGAACTATGATATTTAAAAATAACATATGACATTTCTTATTGTAATGTATTTATTCTAAGAGGTAGATGTGCCTACTGTTTAATCGTCAGGGCTGAATGCCATTACTGACCCCTGAAGTCAATGGCATTTTGGCCCAAAGTGCAGAGAGCTTCTAGCAAGATGCAGCCTAAAATGCAAGAAAAAGCCCCTTAAACCTCAGTCAGCACTCTTCTGGGAGGGTAACCAGTGCCTTAAAAATCCTGCTACAAGTTGGAAATTACCTTACACTTATCTTCTTTCTAAGCGGCAGAACATGATAAACTATTCTTTTTGCATCACCGCAGTGAATAAGGGTACACAGGTCCTTTTAATAGTAGAGGTTTGGGGTAAATTTAAGTATGCTGCAGTTTTGCTAAACGATATTCACGCCGGGCATAGCACTGAGTGGGGTGAGCCTCCTCATCTGCCGTCTTTGCCTACATCTTACCACTCAAGAGTCATGGAGCAATAAACTCCTCATTCTCTGGCCCTCCTGCCGCTCCTCCCTGGAGGAGCTAGTGCCATTTCAGAAGGCATCTTCCGTCTCCTCTGACCCCATGCAGCCTAAGCCACCTTGCAGTCTTCACACATGTGGTCAGAAAAACGCAGAGACAACTTTCCTTGAGGACCGTGAAGCTGCTTTGTCCTAGTGTGGGCCAACCCCATCTGAAGAAAGTGGAAAGCCTGTGTATACCAATCAGTAGAAATGAGCCCTGTATTTTTAGCAAGAAAAATGACAACACTTTAAGAAAGGGACTTTGGGTGCCAAAAGATCACAAACAATCATTTCTGTTGAACCAACTGAATGTGTCACAGGATTGATTTTCTCAAACAACTGGGAACATTTTCTATAATCCAGATTAACCATTATCCGTAGAAAAGAATGCTTTAAAAGCACTGGCAACTTCACGCGCAGCTCAAAGCATCTAAAATGGAGTTGTAAGAATAATAATCAATGTTGTCCAACAGGAAATTAGTGTCCATGTTTAAAAAAAAGAAAACAATCTCTACTAGGCAACAGGGCTATTTTCTTCTGTTCTAGAAATGTTTTGTAACGGGGCACCACTGGATCATTACAACAAATTAACCAGGTCTATGATTAAGCAGACTGGGGTTTTTTTAACATTTTGCTTTCTTCCTTTCCTCTTAAGAGCTACAAATGAAAGTCTAATTTAGCAATACCTTTTCCCTTAAATGCACAATAGCAAATACAATCCGGGATTGTACAGATTGTACAGGCCACAACTCTTGGGCTGGGTGATGACTGGGTACAATCTGTTGTAGTCCTATGAGGAAAGGGGAGGTGAGCAGAGACAGGAGGAACATGGAAGCATGGGGGGTGGGGGAAGAAAAATTCTGATGATGGCACTTAAAGAAGAGGCCATTTTCCACGCCTTTCTGGGGACTCCTTTCTAAGCAGCATGGGAAGGAATGTTGCTCTAGTTGATGCATTAGGCATATCCACAGACCTCTTGCCTTCAAACACTGTAGCATAAAGCCCCATCTTGAAAGGTGCCCACTAATTTCACATGTTCAAACACCCAGGTGCCAGCTGAGCCACCGCAGCAGGTGCTGCTTCTGTGCCCAGGCTGGGTGAACATGGGTGGCTCTGGGGAGCAGGTCTGCAACCGCAACACTCAACCGCGTGGAAATGAGAATGGAAAGAAGCTTCTTTGGTTTCGGCAGTGCTCCCATTGCCACATCTCCCAGACTCCCAGAGAGGATATAGAGGAGGCCAGCACATCCTTTCTCTCTATCTCTCTATCGCCAATGCATCTGTAACTTCTTCTTATGTCAGGAATGAAGGAAGAACCTAGCATAAAAAATATCTTTAAGTATCTCCATTTACAGAGTCCTCCAGGAACAGCAAGCTAGAATAAGCTTTTCTGCAGCAGGAATAGACAGCAAAAGGAACTTAGCAGTCTGATGTGCTTTGTACTGATCTGCTGCCGTGTCGCCGCATCTTCCCTCAGATGTTGTTGTCATCTACCGCAGAGGAATTGAGAGCACGTTTTTCAGCAGGTAGCGTTGATGGAGTCCTGTAGCCAGTAGGCGGATTTAACAGCAAATCCACATAACGGCATTCTATTTTCAGCTAGAATAAATGTTTCTTTTGGTAAGGATTTGTCTATCCCAAGAGTTTTCCTGTCACCCTCCTAAGTCTGAAAAATATACTTGGTTCAACTGTCAGTTTTTACATTCATCAGTCCTATGTCCATTTGATGGTAAAAGAAGCTGCCATCTTTCATAATATTTTAAATATCAAATGATAGGCATTCGCATTAATGCATTCCATCCACATTTTATCTACCTCAGCTTTTATGACTGTGTTCGTGCCGAGCATTATACAGACTCTTTCTAGCCATGCTCAGTTGTCCCACCAGAAATGATTCACTAAACTTTGCACAAGTGACAGCCTACTTTTCAGTGTTTCAGCTTTTCTTGGGAACAAAGGCCTGTGATTTGTATTAGATGGAGTTCCTCCCAATATTCTGAAACAGGCTTGAACTGCTGCGTCCTTTCCTTCCTACTGTTAGGAACCTTCCTCTGAACTTAGCCACATTCTGAGTATCACAGGCATTGCATTATTTTCTAGCATACACTTTACCCCTCCTATATCTAAGCTTCTCCAGTTAGCCATGATGTAGTTCGCTTTATTAGTGGGGCTGAAGCGTTGGCTGAAGCTGGCTGACAGATTCACTGTCGATTTAAGGGCTGGAGTACACAGGGGAAGATCACGTTCCCAGATCATACGTCCTCCTTGTTGCTGCACGGTCCTCAGTCTCACAGCACTTTGCGTAGGAAGATCATACATATCATCATCTTGATCTTACTGGTGGAGAAAGTGAAGGCCCAGAGGGCAAAGCAGCTTCCCCGTGGTCAGCTGGGAGGGCTCAGGGCAGGACCCAGCCCTCCCTCCTTCCACCCGGCTGCTCACTCCAGGAGACGTTGGTGCCTTGGCAATGAGTCGCGGTCAAGAAATGAGAAATCTCTTGAGTTAGAATATCCAGGTTCTGTATCAAAAAGTATGCTGTAAGTAAGGACACACCTAAATGCTTTTCTGGGCCAGAATCAATATGACTTAAGTTTGACAGCAAAAAAAAAAGTGGGTTTTTTCAAGAGATTTTTTTTTACTCTTTAGCTGATAAAAGTGAAAAGGTGTAAAATAAAAGCTTGTGTGGATCTATAATCTAAGGTAATATAAATCTGTTAATTTCCATGAAACTAAAATAGTTTTTCTGGTATTTTACTTCCTTCATAAAAATTTGCTGTTAAATATTAGGATGATTGATTTAGGACTTTTCAGGTCATCACTGCCATTCCTCATTAACAGATCTGTGTCTCTAATGTCTGACGAGAAGGCTCAACCATGCTATTACTCACAAAGGTTGTTCAGCTGGCTCCACTATAATTATCTGAATGAGTAATGGTTCCAGGATTGACCCTTTCACTTTGTTGAAGTCTACACTAGTAATTAGTTTTTTCTATGTTATCCCAATACTTTTTTGAAACATGACAAATGATCTAACACTAATAAGTAGGATGTTCCCAGTTTAACTCCTAAAGCATGGTCCTACAAATGCTTACACACACATAAACAGTTCTACATATACCAATCCATACCTTTAAGCACAGAAATGTGCCTACTAAATTCATAACTTAACAATGCTCGCAATATTGAAGTTTAAAACCACCAAAGAGCAAAGAGATGCAGTTCTAAGTCAGTCACTTAAAGTATCAAAATTGAACAACAAAAAAAGACTGTAATATAAATTAAAAACAGTGGTTTTGTATATATAAAGTGCTGAGGGTATGGATGCTGCAGGCTGTATGAAGAAGAGGCACCTCATAAGCTTGCCTTCTCTAATTTATTTACTGTCTGACACGGCAAACCCAGAAAACAGACTGCACGGGTAACACAGATCTTCGGAGTATCTGTGACAACAGCGTTCATCTGTCAAGTGAGACCTGTCGTTAGTTCTCAGATGTGCTCTGTAATAGCAAGGACAAGCCTGTTGTTAAGCTTTTCTCTCCACTTGTTTATCTGACTTGACAGCCCTCATTTCTACACCAGGATTCCTCCATCTAATTAGAGTAGTTACTCTAAACGAAGTAAAGAGAACTGAAGAATGTTCCTAATGCATAACATGAAAATCTTTCCCAGGTCCCTCAGTCTCAAACTCTAGTGGCAAATACCAATTATACGAAACAGAAGAAAGCAAGATCTCGGGAGGACTTCCTTAATGTTTCCTTTGATAGGAAAATAAATTTATGGCTGAATAAAGCTGTTCCTGCACATTTCTGCATCAGCAAATGAAAAATGGGCTGAGAAACTGATCTGCTGCTTTTCTGAAAGCCAGAAGTTGGCAAGAGGCAACAGGACAACAGAGGTTCAGACCTTCCACATCTAGAGAAAAACAGGATGGGTAGGGCTGCCCTCTGCTACTCAAAGATAAGGGAGAGAAAGAGGAGCTGATAGATACTATCTTCAATGCAGAGAACATATAGAGAAGGTCAGTGCTTTGAAAAGGAAGTCTGGATGGGTTACTGGGTCTTCTGCAAAGAAGGGAAATTTGCCTCAGTGGCTCTTTAAATCTCTCATAGGGCTTGGTGGAAGTTCATGTGGTTGCTTCATGCAATGACACGACCTTTGGAAAAAAGTATACTAGTATGTGACAGGGAAGAGTAGTCTCAAGTAACATGACCACATCTGGGAGACAACTCTCTCAACAGAAGCAGATAAAAGACATTTCTATTGGAGAAATAACAAGGGTAGGAATCTGTAGAAAAGTAAACAAGACACGAAGTTGTTTTGTGGAGATGGAAGCTGTCACTAAAGACAATAAACATCTGGTGGTGTTGATTATATGTTAGGAGCCAGATGAATCATGTATGACTAAATCTAGTATAAGGTTGGTAGGACTGAAGATAAGTCCACGGTTACGCATTTGAAAGAGTAGAGTAAGTACTTACACATCTTTAGTAGTCCCTGCGGCACCTAGAATGAAAAAAATAGTACATGTTTACAAGATAATGGCATAATCCTCTAAACCAACTGATAGTACGGTCATCATTTTATTCCTTTCTGTTCTAAACAACACAGAAATAGCAACAGGAATTTTCTATTGTCAGAGAGCAGGTTTTTCATGATTGTCTAGTTTATTTTTCAGTATTATCTATATTATCTCTTAAGTTTATCACACTTAGATTTGGGCCACATTCTCAGTGGGTGAAAATGATGCTGCTGTGGACCAGTGCCCAGGTGCAGTCACTCAGGATGAGAGCAACAATTCACCTTTCTGAATTTTGTGTTTCATTTCACTCAGTCTTCTGGTGTTTTTGCCTGCTACAAAGTTGCTGCAACTAACCAAGCAGTTGCTCCTGAATGCCTGTTTATTTTGCTGTTTGATTCAGTTGTTGGCACTACATGTGTAAAAGGCTGCTCCATTCTTCCTGCCAGATAAACAAAGTTTTATAAAACAACTAGACAGAACTAATATAAACATTGGGACACAATCCATCCAAAGCCCCAGACATCTAAAGAGATCAACTACCCCTTAATTCATCTTGCTATTTAACAAAAAAGTAAAAAGACAAAAGCTACCACCTGGCTGCCTGATCTCAGCGAATGATATTTTTTTTTTGGTGACTCAGACGCTTCTTGCTGGGAGAGGAACATTCACCCAAGTAAAAACTCTTTCCTACTCCTCCCAAGTTATTAATGCCATGTTGCTATTGCTGGTATATCATTCAGCTGAGTAACCAGCAAGTAATCCCTTCTATTAATTACACAAGCAAGGGTAGATACTAGAAAACCTTTCACTTCTCCTTTTCCTCTTCCTCTCAGTACTTAGCTGGAAGAGGCTACGTGAGCTCACTGAAGAAACAACAGTTGTCAATCCAAAAGATTTTACACATTTGGAGGTAGGTTGGGTTGGGATTTTTCCAGCCATGGCTCTTTATTTTTTGAAAAACTTTATTTTTGCTGCTGAAAAATATCCATAAATAGCAAACATCTTTCGTCTCACTCTGATGTGTAAGAATATGCCTTCTGCATCCTTATTTTAAATGCGGAGTGGAAGAAACAGTCCTGCAAGGCCTTCCAGCACTGTCTACCTGATTGGATGGCAGGAAACACCTCCCTTTACAGCTGACTCTTGAACTCCCAATTCCTATGACTTGACTATCCCTCCTTTTCCCAGCAACAACGCAGACTAGACTTGTATAAGACAGTACATATTACTTTTGTTAGTATTGCTTCCAGAGTCAGCAAAATCTCAGTACAGCTATATGTATCAGCAGAAACTCTTAATTAAGGTGGAGGGAGCACCTCTGTGCACAATAAGCCCAGGTCCTTGCTTTAACACTTTATTCTGCCTGGCAGCTTTCTGAGACTTTTTGGCTGTATAGGCACGTCCACATGGTACTACATATAAACTCCCCTCAAATTAACTGTGTCCAAATAGAAGGTTGGCATTGCAGCGCTGCATGCAAACTCGACCTCAGCTGATGCAGGGAGACATTTTCTGTTACCCAAGCTAGCTTATCCAGAGTCAGCTCAGCTATGTACCTTCAGGGCACCACCCCACACATCTGGACAGAGCCTAGGCATCAGCAACACCTCAGACAATATACGTTTTGAAAAGCCAACTCCATTGCTAGCAGGATGTAGTTTTTCTTCCAGACGAAACTATTGCTGTGCTGTGCCTGTTCTGCACCAGAACCATGACTTTCTCATTTTCTCGACCTAAGCTCACCACAAAGAAACTCAGTTTCTACAAAAAGTTTCATGGTCCTTTGTGAGGCCTTTGCCGAGCCTTTTCTGAGTCTGAGCTGAGGTCTCAGCGCTTTGGATCCTCACGTGAAAAATCAATGCCTTCCTTGCAGGAAGTATACCAAAAGTAAAAAGCATTCAATACACAAACCGAAACCTTAGCTGAGTGAGAAGAACTGTGTACCTACAGTATGGCCACATTTCCCAGTGGAGACACTCAAGTTCCAGTCAATCATCAGGCACACACTTCAAAGCCATACCTGTCTTCAGCATATTATGGTACACATACGTTCACACTCTGGGGAGAGGAGCTGTCTCTCAGACCCATCAGCTTAGGCTTCGTGTAGAACTGAACAGCTATGAATTTGTATTTGAGAACACAGATGTGCCACGAGCATTCACACATGGCAACACTTGTTTCCTTTGAATATTAGGCAGGGTACCACTGCTGAAAAATCACTGCAGCATTTTGAAACGCACCTCACACAAAAACATTGAGAACTAAGTATGGTAAACACAAATTCGCTATTTAAGAGATTATTTTTACTATTTATAATAAATAAATACAGATAATAAACAAACAAATAGTTTGTTTTCTATTGTTTTTATAAGCCCAAAGAATCAGGTTATCCTCACTTCCATTGATGGGATTCCATTGATTTCAGTGGTGTTGTTTCTTAATTTCACTAGCAAAAGTGAAACAAGAGTTTGGCCCAAATTCTCTTGAGTACCACTGAAGTACCTGAATATAGATCTGAAAGTATTTCCAGTTTGCAAAGCAGTTTTCTTCCTGGAAGAGTTCTGAGCTTGGAAATGAACATCATTTCAGTTAGGTGGCCCATAAATATCTCTGTGTAAAAACTCATAAGGTTTTCTTCATTAGGGAGCCTGAACACTCCTTATACATAGATTTTATTTCACAAGGAACCCAATAACATCTCAGTTTGTACAGACGTGTTTGTTTTTAAAGTCCAATCCATTCACCCTCACCCCTGTTACTTCACTGACACATTTCTCTAACTCTTCCATGTTTAGTGAGCAACACATCACTTTATAGCTACTCAAGTTTCCCCTGCCAGAAGTTCAGCCAAAGAATCTTGTTTACTACCAATTCACAAACAGCGCATAGCTGTTCCACAGCAGCAAGGCTTAGTGCTCTTGCAGCCATGATGTTTTGGATATATGACTTGAGAAAAGCATCACATATTTGAGAGCTTGTCCATTTTTTCCCACTATATCAGCTTGGCCTAAAAAAAGGCAGCATTTGACCCTACAACCCTAGTCCCAATAGGCTCATACTGGTTTGGTTTTCCAAAACCTGCCTAACCTCAGCAATAGGGGTAGCCAGGAAGCGGCATCCACAAAAAAATACACAGTACCGAGCTGACCTGAATGACCTCTCTGCTCACACCATCTACGTAGTAGGACCATGGATGCATTTCGGCATGTTAAAGCTGCAGGAGGAAAAGGAATAGTATAGCCCCAGAATAAATGAGGCCCATTCAGCCATACATCGCTCTGAGCTCAAGTGATTACGAAAGAAAAAACATTTCATCTGAAGCAGCAGAGCTGTGATCCCTCAAAAAAACCCCACAGCATTTAAACAGTCACAACTGGAGAAGGACAAAAACATATCCCAGAGCATCTTCCATTCAGTGAGAGGGGCTTTTGCACTTTCAAAACAACAGCAGCTTGTCACTGGCGACCCTGCAGGATTTCAGTAAATGCAGGACAAATGCAAGAGATAGTTGAAAGAAACTGATAGCCAGAGACAATATTCCTCTGTGCTGAGAAATGCATCATGAATGAATGCGGAAGACAAAACTTCAGAAAAACATAAAAGGATGAGAGGCAACCACTTACTTAAATAAAAACATAGATAAAAAAATGCCACTATCTGACATTAGAGCAGATTCTGAAACATTTTCCCATTAATTTCCTACAATATTTTCTTGCAAATACTTGAAATTGTTACAAAAAGCAAATAAAACCCTCACAAATTATGCACACATGCATGCAACAGTTAAGATTATGAATGAGTTTTCTGTTGTAGGCTCCTTTCTGATTTGCTCCAAAAGACAGCAATATGGAACCAAGTCCTAACATCAACAAATTTATTCTATTTATACCCCGCTGTAACCAAGGACAGAACTATATCAATTTACTTCAAATTGATTACTTCCTCAACTCATCAGGTGGCAGTTCTGTACATAGACTTGACCTGATCAAACATTAATTTTAAAAATTAGGTGTACTTTAAATGGAATGGCAGGATGGTTTCCTGGACATTCCACCAAACCCGAAATTAATAATTGTTTAAACTTGGTGTGAAAGTTCTCCTGCATCATAATTTGGCTGTATTTGAAGCTCTCCACAGACTAACAGCTTCTCTGTATATTTAAATTAAGGCTAGACTGCCAGCCTCCACCAAGTACCATAATTTAAGGTGTTGTCATTGCTACTACAATTGATACAGAAAGGAGGTGTCAGTTAAAAATTGTTAGTGAAGCAACTCTAGAATGAAGGGAAATCCCTAAACTCAGAAAAAAAGTAAATTAATGTTTAAGGGCATATTTTTAAAACACCAAAAAAGAAAAGCTATTTTGGAGCTTCTAAAACACCAGGAAATAACATGAAAGAACGATATGTAAAGCGAGGTAACAAAACATCAGGAAAATAGCAATTTGTTAATAAAACTTTCTATGGGTAACGGGAAATTTAAAAAATAAGTATAAACCATATTTAACATATCAAATAGCTAGGTGATTTAAGAAGGATGTGCATACATCAGTTTACTTGGGTAACAGAAGTTGCCACTTCTCAGTTGAGGAGCCTTTTGCCAGTGTCTGATGCTCTGGAAGGAAAATTTAAACTCTGTGAGTTATATTGTTGTTCTGGAGTTCTGCACCACAGACAGAAATGTTATTCTAGATCACGTCTATTAGTTTAGATCTTGCAGACCATGGGGCTAATAGCTCCTCTGATGTCATTCTAGCCATGCAACAGAAGATAATATCATTAGCTGAACTATCATTATATATATGTCTGCTTAGGAAAAATCGAGTTAGGCTACAATAGAAATTTTACCAGAGTAAGAAAATGGGGACTAGCATAACACATCTAATGTATTCTGTGAAGTTTGCTACAATATTATCCTTAGTCATATAATATGACAGAGAATGTTACAGGTTAATTATATGTTATGTACCTCTAGCTTTGACATTACTGACTGTAGAATAGTCACAACTTTAGCACTAAAGATGTAGTCATGCTGTGCAAGCCACAAAATTAATTTGTATTTACACAGTATTCGTATCTTTGGTAAAATATTGAGTTGCACTTTCCTTATAAGCTCTAGGATTCTGATTAAAAATGGTATGTCTTCTCCTTCTCCTACATAAAATTGTTTTATTTTTATTAGACACACTTTGCAAGGAATGCTAAATGGAAAAAACTAAATAGCAGACACCTGACTTCGTACTTTTATTACCAGTTGTTGGTTATAGACTGACAGTGGTGAAAGTGCAAAGAGAACTGGACCTGTCAGAGCTGTATTTGCTTTGGAAAGGCCTATCAGGGCAACAGTAATAATTCCATTATACTAATTATGTGTTTTACATGGTAGTGTTGTTTTTTTACCTGCATTAAGCCATTGGAGATCTGTGGACTATTTGTAAACAGTATGGAAAAGGCTGCCACAAAATGCAAGTTCCAATGTGTTATGAATAACACAGTACGGTAAGTTAAACTACCAAAGGGGCCATACCTTCAGTAAAAATAGTTTATGAATCTACAAGCCAAAACCTGTTGAAAATAGCTGCCTTTAATGCAACAGTGGATACATTTATTTAAACAAACAAACCTTCAGTTCAACATAATTCACTAAATAATACTGCTGTCAGAGCTAGTCTATTGGACATTTACCTGTTTGTAAATGGTCTAAGTTCCGCAGGGTCGCCAGATCAACACTGATCAAGAATCTACCACAAAGAGACTAATAAACAGCTCAAAATTTTCCTGACTTTCTCTGATACTTGCTCTGGTGCTTCTACCCAGCAAACAGAAATGGGACGTGAACAAGCACCACCCCAGCAGTATGAAGTTACATTGGTCATGCACTGAAACAACCTCCAGTCATAGCAATGCAGGAACCAACTAATGGGAGAGAATTAACGTGGGCAAACAGGACAGCTCTAATAAGAGTGCTGGAAGTTCAAGCAAATTCATACAGTGCATTCTTTATGGACAAGAGGCCTCTGGTAGATATGTATGATACCTAAAATTTAATTTATAAACATTTAACAGAAATCAAGTAAGCAATAATGGCAGAAAAGCCTCCTCCACCCCTATGAGCGTGAAGTGCAGGGTTTAGGGGGAAAACGAGCAACACACCAAACAAACATACACACATACATACAACTTGGAGAAGGCATCACCATTCACACTCAAAGATATGCCCAGTTCTGCAAAACGCGACTAGCACCGCCCGAGGCACCACTGAAGCTCTGGATAAAGTAAGTCAAAACGGTAAGAGTTGGAGATCCAGTAATTCTAACTGGTCCAGCCACTATTTTGCTGCATATTTTCAAAAGCTATGAAGCTAACAAGTGCATCTGAAAGACTTGATACAGGTACTGAAACAGGTGGCAATGTTTGCCAATGCAGTTAGGATGAAAAATGATCAAGAAATGTTCATAATTATAACCATATGGTGAAGGTCCATTTATCAATTTCCACACACTTTCCTTTTTTGCGGGGGCTGGGGGGAGGAAGAGCACAACAGCACCATCTTCCCAGATCTTATCTCTTTTGAAAATAACAATGAACAAATAAGGGAGGCAGCTGGACGCACCAGCCAGGGTCCACGTTAACATGTAAGAAACCTCAATCTTGGAATATCCTCCAACTTCTCCAGCAAGCAGAGGAGAAGAAGTGGCACAAATTCATTTCAGAAGCGGCATTCGTGGCCTTATAGGGAAGCAAAGAGGCTGGAACTTACACCCCCGGCGGGATCCTTACGTCCAGCTCCTGGCCTGGGCTCGCCGTGCCTAGGACGGCTACCGTTGGAGGCGGTGACCGCGACAACCCGGGCACCAGAAAGCCTCCGCTGCCCCCCGGTGGGCCACATCACCCTCTCTTTCCCCTGGGCAAGCGGATCAGCCTCGGGAAAGGAAGATGCTCTTGCAGGAGCGCGGGCAGGCATCCCCCAAAACGGGGGCGGGGCGGGGGGGGGTGCAGCCCCGCCGGGGGTGGGTGGC
>VYXH01009519.1:29058-48996 GCA_013397275.1 Burhinus bistriatus
CGCCCCGCCCCGGCCCCCCGCCCCCCGCCCGGCGCCGCCGCCGCCGCCCTCCCTCGCCCGCCCGCGCCGCTGGCCGTGGAGTTGCCGCAGCCCATGGGCGCTGCCCTGCCCGCCGCGGCGCCCGGCCGTGCGGAGCGGAGCGGCGACGGGAGACAGGCGACAGCGGGCGGAGCCCGGTGGGAGATAAAGCCGCGGGGACCCCTCCTCCTCCTCCTCTTCCTCNATTGTTACAAAAAGCAAATAAAACCCTCACAAATTATGCACACATGCATGCAACAGTTAAGATTATGAATGAGTTTTCTGTTGTAGGCTCCTTTCTGATTTGCTCCAAAAGACAGCAATATGGAACCAAGTCCTAACATCAACAAATTTATTCTATTTATACCCCGCTGTAACCAAGGACAGAACTATATCAATTTACTTCAAATTGATTACTTCCTCAACTCATCAGGTGGCAGTTCTGTACATAGACTTGACCTGATCAAACATTAATTTTAAAAATTAGGTGTACTTTAAATGGAATGGCAGGATGGTTTCCTGGACATTCCACCAAACCCGAAATTAATAATTGTTTAAACTTGGTGTGAAAGTTCTCCTGCATCATAATTTGGCTGTATTTGAAGCTCTCCACAGACTAACAGCTTCTCTGTATATTTAAATTAAGGCTAGACTGCCAGCCTCCACCAAGTACCATAATTTAAGGTGTTGTCATTGCTACTACAATTGATACAGAAAGGAGGTGTCAGTTAAAAATTGTTAGTGAAGCAACTCTAGAATGAAGGGAAATCCCTAAACTCAGAAAAAAAGTAAATTAATGTTTAAGGGCATATTTTTAAAACACCAAAAAAGAAAAGCTATTTTGGAGCTTCTAAAACACCAGGAAATAACATGAAAGAACGATATGTAAAGCGAGGTAACAAAACATCAGGAAAATAGCAATTTGTTAATAAAACTTTCTATGGGTAACGGGAAATTTAAAAAATAAGTATAAACCATATTTAACATATCAAATAGCTAGGTGATTTAAGAAGGATGTGCATACATCAGTTTACTTGGGTAACAGAAGTTGCCACTTCTCAGTTGAGGAGCCTTTTGCCAGTGTCTGATGCTCTGGAAGGAAAATTTAAACTCTGTGAGTTATATTGTTGTTCTGGAGTTCTGCACCACAGACAGAAATGTTATTCTAGATCACGTCTATTAGTTTAGATCTTGCAGACCATGGGGCTAATAGCTCCTCTGATGTCATTCTAGCCATGCAACAGAAGATAATATCATTAGCTGAACTATCATTATATATATGTCTGCTTAGGAAAAATCGAGTTAGGCTACAATAGAAATTTTACCAGAGTAAGAAAATGGGGACTAGCATAACACATCTAATGTATTCTGTGAAGTTTGCTACAATATTATCCTTAGTCATATAATATGACAGAGAATGTTACAGGTTAATTATATGTTATGTACCTCTAGCTTTGACATTACTGACTGTAGAATAGTCACAACTTTAGCACTAAAGATGTAGTCATGCTGTGCAAGCCACAAAATTAATTTGTATTTACACAGTATTCGTATCTTTGGTAAAATATTGAGTTGCACTTTCCTTATAAGCTCTAGGATTCTGATTAAAAATGGTATGTCTTCTCCTTCTCCTACATAAAATTGTTTTATTTTTATTAGACACACTTTGCAAGGAATGCTAAATGGAAAAAACTAAATAGCAGACACCTGACTTCGTACTTTTATTACCAGTTGTTGGTTATAGACTGACAGTGGTGAAAGTGCAAAGAGAACTGGACCTGTCAGAGCTGTATTTGCTTTGGAAAGGCCTATCAGGGCAACAGTAATAATTCCATTATACTAATTATGTGTTTTACATGGTAGTGTTGTTTTTTTACCTGCATTAAGCCATTGGAGATCTGTGGACTATTTGTAAACAGTATGGAAAAGGCTGCCACAAAATGCAAGTTCCAATGTGTTATGAATAACACAGTACGGTAAGTTAAACTACCAAAGGGGCCATACCTTCAGTAAAAATAGTTTATGAATCTACAAGCCAAAACCTGTTGAAAATAGCTGCCTTTAATGCAACAGTGGATACATTTATTTAAACAAACAAACCTTCAGTTCAACATAATTCACTAAATAATACTGCTGTCAGAGCTAGTCTATTGGACATTTACCTGTTTGTAAATGGTCTAAGTTCCGCAGGGTCGCCAGATCAACACTGATCAAGAATCTACCACAAAGAGACTAATAAACAGCTCAAAATTTTCCTGACTTTCTCTGATACTTGCTCTGGTGCTTCTACCCAGCAAACAGAAATGGGACGTGAACAAGCACCACCCCAGCAGTATGAAGTTACATTGGTCATGCACTGAAACAACCTCCAGTCATAGCAATGCAGGAACCAACTAATGGGAGAGAATTAACGTGGGCAAACAGGACAGCTCTAATAAGAGTGCTGGAAGTTCAAGCAAATTCATACAGTGCATTCTTTATGGACAAGAGGCCTCTGGTAGATATGTATGATACCTAAAATTTAATTTATAAACATTTAACAGAAATCAAGTAAGCAATAATGGCAGAAAAGCCTCCTCCACCCCTATGAGCGTGAAGTGCAGGGTTTAGGGGGAAAACGAGCAACACACCAAACAAACATACACACATACATACAACTTGGAGAAGGCATCACCATTCACACTCAAAGATATGCCCAGTTCTGCAAAACGCGACTAGCACCGCCCGAGGCACCACTGAAGCTCTGGATAAAGTAAGTCAAAACGGTAAGAGTTGGAGATCCAGTAATTCTAACTGGTCCAGCCACTATTTTGCTGCATATTTTCAAAAGCTATGAAGCTAACAAGTGCATCTGAAAGACTTGATACAGGTACTGAAACAGGTGGCAATGTTTGCCAATGCAGTTAGGATGAAAAATGATCAAGAAATGTTCATAATTATAACCATATGGTGAAGGTCCATTTATCAATTTCCACACACTTTCCTTTTTTGCGGGGGCTGGGGGGAGGAAGAGCACAACAGCACCATCTTCCCAGATCTTATCTCTTTTGAAAATAACAATGAACAAATAAGGGAGGCAGCTGGACGCACCAGCCAGGGTCCACGTTAACATGTAAGAAACCTCAATCTTGGAATATCCTCCAACTTCTCCAGCAAGCAGAGGAGAAGAAGTGGCACAAATTCATTTCAGAAGCGGCATTCGTGGCCTTATAGGGAAGCAAAGAGGCTGGAACTTACACCCCCGGCGGGATCCTTACGTCCAGCTCCTGGCCTGGGCTCGCCGTGCCTAGGACGGCTACTGTTGGAGGCGGTGACCGCGACAACCCGGGCACCAGAAAGCCTCCGCTGCCCCCCGGTGGGCCACATCACCCTCTCTTTCCCCTGGGCAAGCGGATCAGCCTCGGGAAAGGAAGATGCTCTTGCAGGAGCGCGGGCAGGCATCCCCCAAAACGGGGGCGGGGCGGGGGGANCCCCACCCATCGCCCGGGAAACCGCCGGCCCCGAGCGCCGCCGCCCGGCGCCAGCCCCGGCCCCTCACTGCAGCCCCCGTCCATCCCCGAGGAAAGCCACCCCCTCCTTACCTTCCCGGGCTTTCCCCTAGTCCCCCCGGGCTGGAGCTGTGGGGCTCCGCACAGGCATAAGCCTGCAGGACCCCTAACGACCCCCACCGGCAGGCAGCGAGCTCGGAGCTGCCCTGGGCCGTGGAGATGCCCCTTGCCTCACGCGTTTCGCGGCAGCTTTGGGACAACCCCCTTTCACCGCGGGGGAAACCGGTGTCACCACAGGTCCAGGCTGCGTCCCCTACATCTGCTGTCCATAACACCCAGTTCGCTATTTTCAGCAAGTATTTATTGGTTGCTTTCGGTATTTCTCTGCTTATCGACACGTGATGGTGGAACTGAAGACCCATCGAGTTGATAAGAGGTACAGATTCGCTTTTCCCAATTAACATCAACAGCACTGAGAAATGGGCAAGATGAGTTTACAAAGCCTGCAAACAATCTTTTTTATTCAAAATTTGTATCGTTTCCAAAAAAGAATTTGACCTATTTTCTGCTAACCAGAACATTTCTTCCACACAGAGAAGTAAAATACTTCCAAACCTTGATGGCTTACTCTTGCTCAGTCCTCTAAAATGACCGGGGAGCCAAAACCCAATGGATACAACCAGATGCAACCACAAATACTCTAGCTATCTAGATATTACTGCTACAACAAATCACATTTCAGGGGTGTCATATAAACACCAGTACGAGCATCATGGTTGCGTATGACTGATAACTGCCTTTAATACAAAAGGACCAGATACAAAATGCTGCTGCCTGATCTTTCAGTCTATTCAGAGAAGGGAAAGAAAGACATCACAGTTCTCTTACAGACTTCCCAAAAATCACATATTTAAAACAAGCAGCTCCATAAGCAGCAGAGTCAACAATATCCAGTCTCCTATGGATTTATGCCCCGGGGACGCACACCTGCATGGGCTCAGTGATGTCTAATCAGCAGTGAGCCCACCTCAGAGCATGGTGGGCACTTACAGGATCTGCCTCCTCTGGCTGGCCACCTATTTTCATGACATTTGTAGAAAGTCAGTATTTTCAGGGTCTGTGCCTATACCTTCCTGACAAATTGCCTGAACCTGAACCATCAGTTCAAAATTTAATAAGGCAGGGCTATTGGGCACATATGCATGGCTACACACCTCCTCCACCACCACCAGCATGCGGGCAGCACGATTGCACGCATGTTGCATCAGAAAAAAAATCTCACAAAGATTCACAGCCACATTTTTTTGATGGTCGATTTTCTGAAAATCGCATATAGAAAAATAAATCCTCAGGCTGAGCTTTCAAGTGCCAAGCATCAGCCCAAAGCAAATTTTTAACAGCAGAGTTAAGAAGGAAGAAAGGGTGCTCTGAAAGCAAGGCTGAAAGATATGCTCTTTAAGATCCCATATGGTTTTCTAATACAAAAACAAACAAAAAATCCCAGCAACCCACACTGACCGTAGGCTTGCCACACTGTGGAATAATCTATGAACGTGGTTTTAATATATGATTTACCTGGGAGGAAGCAGTTGTGGTGAGCGCAGAAATCAAACCATCTCCTCACATTCTAAAAGAGGCGGCTGGGAGGCAAAAATCTGCTGGAGATGCCTTCACACCGAACCATTACTCTGGCCACAAGCAGAAGATACGAGGTTGGTTCAGAAACCTGCAGTAGTATTAAGGATAACAGAAAGATGCCGTCACTTCTAAGCACTCTCACTCCTCTTACAAGTTCAGTGTACCGTACACAAGCTGAGTGCCCCGTGTGCACAAACTAAGGGCTGCGCTGCGTTCAATAAGGCAAGAAACTTCCAGCACACCCATGCAAGGCTGGAGCTAGTAGCAGTTCCAGTGGACTTCGGACAAAGAGAATGTGATATATTCCTCTATATACTGTCCAGGATTGTAATGGGTCAGCCCCTCCTGAACCTTTTAAAAGAAGGGCCCCGAGGTAAACTTTCTCTCTTGGCAGCTGTATTGTAGGTGCCTCCTATTTCAAATGAGAAGATGAGATTTAGTTTCAACTTTACCTGTGTTCTACACAAACCGCACATTTCACTTTATTGCTGAAAATAACTGGTACCAAAATACAGTCACCTAAGTAAGTTAATTAAACAAACACTTTCCATTAAAGGAATGGAGTGCTCGGAGCAGTACATTCTCTGCCTCAACGGATTTTTGCTGTTTGTCGTCACACACTCTGCGTACTCCATCTCTGAGGAAGACTGGGAGATGTATAGCTGTGAGCTTCTCTAAGTATTTCAGAAGGTGTAGTGAGAAAGGACTTTGTTATTCTTTCCCTAAATCAACTTAAAATTTACCCAGCTGGGAAAACAGGTTAGTTAATGGGATTATCCAAATCTGAAATTCCAGTGATTTTCTCTTTTTGGACATTTTGGCTAGTCTGAGTGTTTGAAATCCAAACAATCTGTCTGTCAAGTTGGTATGCAGGTCTATGGAGAAGGATTTTTAAATCCCACAGTTACTTCTGGGAATTAGGAAGCAGCCCTTATTTGTACATGAATGTATACTTTCCCAAATTCTTTTTATCTAAGCGTACATATAAAAACCTTATTCACCCATGCTTTTTTCTAACAAAACACTTGCTTCCAAAGGCTTGTATCTCAGCTCATGAAAGTATAGAAAAAAATGTGGTGCTAATTACCATCTTCTGGGTATTTCATTTTGAAGAATGTCTTTTAGATATGGATGTTCTCAAAATCACAAGTGTCCTGAAAAAAAATGTCCATTCTTCACCAGTAGTTAGCATCCTGAGATTAAGTTTTCCTAACAAAATTTACAACAGGGATCCAATTTAGACAAAACCTCCCCACTTCAAGAGTCGCACTACAAATCCATTGTCAGACTTAAACAACCCAACCACCGTTTTCATGGTGGATTCTCAATTCCAGTATTTTCAAGTTCAAATTCCAGTGTTTTCAGGCTACCGTGTACTATGCTTCTCCCTGCACAGTTTTACAGTCTTGCTACAGCACTGTTGTTCTATAGCTAGCAACCTGGGCTACTAGTTTTCACTGACTTGTTCAAATACCACGGTGATGCACAGATGGTGGTTGTGATCATTTAGCCATCAAAGGTCAGCCAGTTACACCCCAATTTCCCAGTAAACCTGCAAGGGTGATTCTGCTTGAAAAATTCATTAGTCCGAGCCCTGGTCTACCACAGACAAAAGCACTCTTCGGTCAACTGGGGGTGGTTTGCTGTAAACAAAGCCAAATGTATCAAGATAGTCAATTATTTTCATTGATATAAAGAGGGGGGAGGGAAAGCAGATCAAGAACTTATTAGTAAAAGCTATCGTGATTCCACAACTGTTGAAGGTGCCCACTATGTGGCAGTGGGAATTGCTTCAGGATTTTATATACAGAGATCTCTGCATTGCTGTGAGCATTTTCAGAAAACCCATTGCATTCTTAACGAAAAGTGTTAACAAATTTGATTTGGGGAACAGAAGCCAAATGACAATTAAAACAAAACCCAGAGGCCACGAAAAAGAAAAAACCCTTACAATTCCCCATGTTTCTATACTATTTCTTAGTAATGCTTATATTGTGATAGCACTTGATGATCACACCAGTCTGGCCCCAACTGTGCAAGCTAACATCTAGACATATAATGAATTTCCATCTTTAATGGCAGTCAGAAAGACAAGAAATAACTGATGGGTGAGATAACAGAGAAGCCAAAATAGGAAGCAGTGGATAGGATTACTATCCAAAAAAAGGATGTGCCTAACAACAACATAAAAAAGCTGCATCAGGTCAAAGCAAAGATCCGCCTTGCTCAGGATCCTGTCTCTGATAGCAGCTGAAAGAACAGAGGAAATTCAGATTATATGTTCTCCCCAAATTCTCCCTGAGACAGACGTGGTTGCTATATGTTTAGCATTTCTCTTCTATGAAGCTGTTCTACCCGCCCTTGAACCCATGTAAGCCCTCGCCGCCCAAAGCATCCTGTGTTCCCCATCTCACCCACATGTGATTTCAAGAACCTCCTTTTGCTTGCTTTGACCCTGGCTCCTGCCCGCTTCAGCTGTTGATTGTTTGTTCCTTGTATCAGGATAAACACTGAAGAGTCAATCCCCCACTCCACACCATTCGTGATTTTTGTTCTCTGTAGTAGAATAAACAGCAAAGAATCAATATGCCATATCCCCCATCCTAATCTTTAGTTAGCATCAGTGACGGCAAGCTGTCATTTCCTGGCAGCTGCATCGAGAAGCAGTTAAAATACTTTGATTTTCTGTGAAAGGATTTAAAATAAAACAAAACAAAACAAAACATTCTAGAGACTAAATTCTGCTAGTAATAGCAAACTTATACAAGAAGCAGTGCAGAGACCCTGCATGGAGGCAGCAGGCAAACCGCTTTGCCTATCACTGACTTACTGTAATCCATGCAGTGTCCCCCACCTTGCACTCCTTGTTAGCAATGAGAAAATGTGGATAAAGAGCTTTCTATAGGATCTCCCCCTCTTCCTTTCTCTGGCTGCCTGGGAGCCCCAGGCTCGCTGTGGGAGCTTCTCAGCACCAACCCCACGCTCCTCCGACCCTGGAGCTGTTCTTGCCTCACCTTGAGCCCACCACTGAAGTGAGCAGCCCACAGATGGGCCAGCTACCAGCTAGCCTTAAATCATCCACATGCCATTACTTATCACGGCAACACAGTGGAGAACAGAATCAAACTACAAGAACTTAAAAGAGGAGGAAAAGCAATTTGCCTTTCTCCTTGTAGTGATAGTGGAAAAGTTGGCATGAGTATTTCTTTTAAATCAAAATGATGACTCCTTCCATTTTAAACACAAAATGGAGTAGAATGTATTGTTTTATAATGGTCTGTGGAAGCTGACTTTAAAAAAAATGTAAACTCTTCACTTTAAAGAAAAAAAGAGTATTTGTCAAGAACAAGAATTTTTTTTTCTTCTTAAGGCAAGATTTTCATCTATCTGCTCCTGCTCTCATGGAAGTCACAAATAAAATTCTCATTATTGGGCCAAATCAGACATGGACTGGGACAAAATCAATTACATCCGTGAAACTGCAGCATCCCCTAAAACACCTGGTAAGAAATGAACAAGGAACCTACTGGTCAGCCAGGGAGAAATTCAAGCTTATCACTAAGTGGAGGGCCAATACATATCAAACAAATGTGACTACTCGGTTAGCAAATATGCCGGCTTTACAAAAAATCCCCCCCAAATCTCTGACAGAATGAATAGTAATCAATTTTGCAATAATTCTTTCTGAATGTGATTATTGTGCAGAGTCATGAAAATCCCTTTTGTTTTTAAAAGCTGACAGTCCAGGGCATATGATTCTTAGCTGATTCACAAGGTAGAAATAGAGTTCAGGAGTAAGACTTTCAAAGGTAAGTTCATAGGGAAGAAATAAATCTTAATTCAACACTAGCATGTTCACAACAGTGTCATGTCTGTTCCTAAAAACACCTAGATTTTAGCACACAGACCTGCACAGAGCTTTTGGAGAATTCGCTCCTGAGCTCAGCTATTACCCACTCCCTGTAAGATTTTTCTTTCAGAGCCATAAGGATGATTCCGTTTTGGGCCATGTAACCAAGCATGCTCCGAGCTCATGGGATCCCTGCCGGAGTGGGGATCACTGTATCAACCCGAAAGCTGATTTAGAAGGTATATTTTATCAGTCTCCTTAAACAGCTGCATTCATACCAGTGGCAGTGAAATACAGTTCCAACATCTGCAGCACGTTCAGGCCCAGAAGAGTGAATTACCAGTGTTCAAGAAATGGTTACATTTGAGACATCAGAGTCCTCCCTGGGAAAGGCAGAGCAAAACAAGAAAACCTCCCTGGAGATCTCTACCTGAATGCAAATTCTGACCTTCCGTGTCTTATTTCTTCAGAATCAGGTAGGTAAGTACCTTGCCTTTTGCCTTTCCAGATACAAATAGAGGATCCCCGTGACTTTTAATTAATAAAATTCTAAATTCGTGGGCACATTTTCCTTAATTCCCCTCCCTTTTCAAAAAGATGTTTGGCTTAGTGTTGGTGCATTTGCTGTTCCAATCCGAGGTAGGTGCCCTTGAAAATGGACAAATGCTTACACTGTATATTCAGAAACAGTTTGGAATCCTTTCTGTGCCCAAAAGGTTGATATATATACTGTATTAGATCCTTCTATTAAAGGTCTTCTAAAAATACAAGAGATATAGAACAGTGATTCCTACCTCTGAGGTCACTGAACCTTCATTTTACTATTGCTGATAACAAACAGTCTCGCAAAGCTCCGTTCCGGGGGAGAAAAGCATCTTACTCTCTTCCTTTAATATGCTATGCAAAGAGAGTAATCTCTTTCCCCTGTCTCTCACTACCTAAATTAATGGGCAAGATGCAGCTAAATCAGCTTTTACAAACAAAGAAGGGATCGCAAAAATGAAAAGATTAACAAATGGCAAAATGCTAGAGAAAGGACCTAAATGACTGAGATGTCACCGAGATGCCAGCGCAGCAGCGCAACCCTTCGAAAGTAAGCATGTGGTTCACTTCAGGCATATGCTTAATCCCCCTGCTGTGTACTTAACACAGGCTTGCACCATTTGATAAGGCTAAACTCAAGTAGTGTAAGACAAGCTTATCTAGATCCCTGAGAGAAAACCCTCCTTGCCTCAGAAATGTGTATGAGAAAAGGCACGCCTCTCAGGAGACGGTCCTCTGCACAACACACTGCTCTGCCTTTCGGAGTCCTGCACTTCCATTTCAAGAGGCCCTTCTGCACACAAGGCTCTTATTTGCTCAGTATCACGGGAAGATGGCATCCCTGCTTTGTTTTCATTTCCATGCACTTTTTCAGATGCAAATTCTGCCTCTATTGTTGATAGAGATTTTCATTACAGTTTTCCACACATAGTAATTGCTTTTGCCTTATACTGGTAATGAAGCCACATAGCACAGCCGCTGCCTCGTTTTTGTATGCAGAGTACCTGCAGACTGTAGAAACAGTAGACATCCTTATGACAAAAAATGTCATTATCAAATCTGTGTATCTGATTATTTAACACCTTATCTTTTGAAAACATAGGTAGGTTATATATAATTCACTCTGGGTGGGGCTTTCCTAACTTGTATGTGTCATTTTATTGAAAAAAAGGAATTCTAATTCAGCAAATACCAGCCAGGTTAAAAAAGGGAAAAATTCTCTGCCCATGAAAACAGCACCTCTTTATCTAAATACTCTTTATCTTAACACAAGAGGATGCTAATCATTTTGATTAATTGAAACTTCTGTCATACTAGGCATACGGTAAACAGTTGTTCATACAATTAGCAACATGGAAGCAGCGTGTGTTAGCTTATTCAAAGAAGACACCCACGTATGCCAATTATATTATTTTGCATTGACTGACAAAGAGCAAAAGTATGTTTTTAACACTGAATTTTAATCAGAATGTGATTTTTGACAGATAAAATACTAGTAATTTTTAAGCGCTTAGAGAAGGCTTTTGTATACATAATTTGAAATATTTGTAAGAGCAGAGCATTTGTACACATGAAATAAACTAGGTCGTAAGCAACCAGGATGTGTAGTTACATGGTGTTCTCATAGGAGACATCCTTTTAGCACCTATATAAAGGTGACAGTCTCCTCTCATTTATATTAATAAAGATGAAGCCATTCACCTTTGTTCTAACATGGAGTCAGCTTCTGGATCCACAAGTGGAGACAAAGTGTAGAGAGAGACACAGAAATGGACAGAGTCTGGGAATCTCTGCATTAAACACTTTAGCTAGTTTCATTCACTCCAGATTTAACAGCATAATGGAGGCAACGCACCAAAACCCAAGACCAGCTGTTCATCAACATATCTTTGGAATTACTCCCAAAACATTAGTATTTTGTTTACTAGTATTTGCATCTGTAAATGTGTCCAAAAATCATGACTTGCTGCTCACTAAAATGCATGGGATTGCATAAAAATTACGAACTTAGCTTAAATTAATTGCTGTGGAGATTTACTACTTTGATTTCTGATTAGAGAAGATTTAGGTTTTGAGGACTTGCATCTGCTCTTTCCTCCACAATGATAACACCTAGTCCTTTTCCAGCAAACCCAAAATCTCTCTCATCTTGTAACAAGAAGGACATGTCACTCGGGGAAGTGCTGATGGGGAGATGACAGCCCCGGTAGCCCCTCGCAGCAAACCTGCCCCAGAAAGCTGCGACACGGTGAAGGCACGTGAGCCAGCAGCACTGATCCAAATGTACAACACTGTAAACGAGAAGAGATCTGGACTCAAACCTAACAATAACCAGAGCGCTTATTTGAAACCAAGCCGCTATTTCTCGATTTAGTTTTCAAAGTACTGAACATTGCTTCATTTGGCAATGTAACGACACAGTGTAAATCAAATGTAAGAAGACCTCTGAAGTACCGTATGCACAAGCAGTTCTGTTCAGGCAAGGGCTGAAAAACTCTGCAGACTTTTATTTTGTCATAGATTTCTTTCAAAGCAATTAAGTTAGTTTAAATGCTGACAAGAACATCTTCCATTGCATTATTATGCATGTTCTCCCAGTCACGGATATGCATTGCTGTTCTGCTTGGGGCTTTTTTCTTTTTGCTGTTTCAGACAGGTTTGATTTGAGAGGGTGAAAAACTAATTACGAGCCATTGGTCCCATCCAAGAAAAACTGATGTATATTATTAGGTCCTATCGACTCTGTCTGCTGGACACGTCTGAACGCTTCATGGTTTTCAAAAAGACAGATGCTGCTGACCTAGGATCTTGTCAGCACTTATGTTTACAGAGTATTTAAAGATAATGACTGTATGTGACCCTTGAACTAAATGTTCTGTTTTTAAAAAGTGAAAGAAAAACAAGGATAAGCAATGCGTTACCATAAATGAATTGAAAGAACTGGAAAACTATTTACTGATCCAGCCAACATTTATATGCCTGATTAATCTGCAGGAATTTGACAGGCTAAACACAACTTTCTATGCTGGCAGCACTGGAGCCAGGTAGTCAAGTGCACAGGTAACATATGGCATCGTCACAAACACCTGCCTGCATTGCAGATCTCACGGTGGAAAGCAAAAGGGCATGGCAAGGCAAACGCTGGAGAAGTTGATGTGAGGTGCTCAGTCACATAAGGTGGGCAGTTTATAGCCTGCACGCTGCCCACGGCCCAGTGACAGAATTCATCTTGCTCATACCTTGCTCACAGTGGCCTTTATCCCGGGGAAAAAATGAGAGAGGTTTGCCAACTGGAAGAATTATTTTGCTAACAGCGGCAGTCTGGCCCTGCTGCCACCCTTCCTAGGGGCTGTGCTCTCACCCATGTTGTAAGGCCGGCGCATCTCTGACAAGACACTCCAAGAACTACAATGCTTTGAAAGGTAATAATAATACGTGGCTTGCAACCTCCACTATAATCATTCAACGCTGCTCCCCTTGTCTTCCTGACTGGACCCCACGAAAGCAAGCCACCAGTGTGCCCGGGTGACGATCCTGCCACCAGCAGCAATGCTGGATGGAGCATCTCAGGGCACATACTGCGCAATTCTGGCTTTCTGGCAAGTCCTGCGTTTGCAACAGTAGGTCCAGTCATATGATAGGAAAGGGTTTCCAGTATTTAGCTTTCTCCAGACAGCAGAAGAACTTCTAAGTGGCCGTCACAGGATGAAAAACTGGAAACGTCTGATCTCGCAAAGCTGAAAACATCTGAGCACTGTGGAGGAACACAGAGCTCGATGAGATGGCTCCTGCTGAGCTAGACTGGGGGTTCCCAAACTTTCTGCCTGGGCAGCAACACAGCAGCATATTTTCCTGGTATGCCAGCACTTGCTTGTGTACGCGTGTTTGTGACGCTGCCTTGGCAGCCTGCCCGGAGGAGTCACTCACCTTCAGGAAACAAACAGACTGTGGTATCAGTGCCCATTTGGGCGCTGTCTAGAGTTTCCTTATTGCTTTCTGCCTCATCCTCTGTTTTTTTCTGCTGTTTCTCTAAAAACACAAAATGACACTGTTGCCCCACCACATCCTGCTCTGCCTTTGCCTGGGGCAGCGCAGGCAGGCTCCACTCAAGGGGTAAACAACCAGGAGAGCTGTTTGGGGCCTCCATAGTCTGCACCAGCCTCAGTCATGGACCAGGACCCCCTTGTGCTACACTACACACGCAGAACAAAAAGAGCCCAAACAGCAAGCAGGAAGGCCAAAATGGATATAATAATGCTAGTAGACTTTTGTGAACTTCTAATAGGCCTTAGGATATGTTCTACTGTATGGAAGTGTTATGACTTTACCATTCAGCTTTTTTAGCCCAAGCAGCCATAGAAAGATGCCAAGGGAAGGTGAATCAAAGGGAGCGATCAGAGTTAAGACAACATGAACTTTTCAATTCTGTTGCTCAGAAGAAAACATAAGGGCGCAGGGATTGGTTGGTTCAGGTGATCTCATGATAAAAAAATTAGGCTAAAAGCTAGCTTTAAACACAGTGACAACATTAAGTGCATTTGCTCCTGGTATTTGTATTAATGTTGTACTTTAAATACTATAAAAGAATGGCTCTGAGTCAGTGTTCCCTCCGACACTAAATTGACAGTCCTACCTGCAGATCCAACCTGCATTTGCAACATGGTATTCTGAACTTTGGTAACCTTTACACCTAACAGGTTACTTATTAGCATTTCGTACAACAATTACATGCCAGGCTTGGATGTCTCTTACTTTAATCTACAGAATCATACCACATGCACATTTCTTTGACGAAGTGTTTGTGTTATTCTTTCTGTCACTTGTATTTCACAGTGAGATTTTTCACTATACCTCAGATACCCCTGAAATCCATTGGACCATCATCTGAAACAGGAGAAGTGTCTGCTAGGTTACAGAGCAACATACATTACAAAAAGCACAGCTAAAAGGAGAAAGGAGCCTGTATCTTGGCATTTGCCCAAGCACTGCAAAAACTGTGGATAAAAGGTAAGAATATTAGCTTAGTATTTCACATTTCTCCCTGCCAACGAACCACCCGTTCTCTGCTTGCTCCTGTCCCTTGCAAAGCAAATGCAAACTGTTAAATCAGGCAGGCTCCTAAACAAAGAGTCGTACCAACACCGCCGGAGGCCAGGCACCACAGGGCAGAGGCAGGCATGGTGGAAGTGCTGGCAATACCTTTAGCCGGTGTTGTCATCAGAGACTCTGCCTTTTGAAAGCATATTCTTATTCTGGATCTGGATGGAGACTGCTGCTGCACTTGGTTACATAAGGGAACTTAATTGTCCTTAAATTACATGAAATTAAAGATGGCAGTTACACTCTTCACCTTCAAAGAGATTTTAATTCAATCCATCCCACTAGCCAGTACATCTGTACATATCCATTTTGGCATATTACTAATGTGTTTAATGGAAATAAACAAAGCCATGTGTTTTATGTTAAAACAGAGCATGAGATCTCAGTTACATGGCAATTAAGAATTTCAGTGGAATTCTATTTCAGCTTGGTATTATCTTGTGGGTTATACACAAAATCACAAGATACTCCTTCTCTACGTGTCCAGAGTTCTCCTGTACGTTAGATTCCCTATTATTAATTTAACCAGTAATTTATTCAGATACTATTAAAAAATTATTTTGGGATGCTTCTGGTAGTGAGAGTCCCGAGAGTCTTTTTCAAATCTTTCACTTGTAAAGAATTCATTTGAAGCAATTTATTGCTACTATCATTTAATACAGCCTCTATATGTATGCAGGACAGCTGCACAACTTAGGGTAAATTATTACACCTCTAAAAGTCATCTGTAGTTCAAAGATTTCTTTGTTATGGAGCACGAAGAATAACAGTACTAGACACTGTGTTAAATGCATAAATAGACACAGCTGACTTAGCAAACATGTGACTAGCACACTACTGCTCAGAAATTTCTTGTAAAGTATAAGGTATGAAGCCAAAAAGGAAGTATAACGCAATATGTTCTTTAAAGTTATAATGGAACATATGAGAAAGAAAACACAATGCAATATGACTTACTCTGTAACCAGTCTAACCAGAAAAAATAATTACAGTCAGCTCTCCATTAATACTGGGTGGATTATCAAATTTGGAAATAAATTATGCTAAGGATGCACAACAGCTGTCTTGTTTCCAAACAGGCCAATTAAAGTTGGCAGGGCTTATTAACTCACACACAGCACCATCCAGGTTCAGCGTTCCTGCTTCCAGCCCCAAGCTGGTGCTGGGCAGTTAGGTGGAAAAGCACTTGGGCAAACCTGGAAGCATGGCACTGAGACCCTCCAGTCCTGCAGAAGACACAGTCCCCAGCTGCCATCTCACGTTGTGGGCACATGAGCAAAGGCAGTCTGGGGAGGACCATACTTGACTGGCTGGTTACCAAGGGATATTCCTGACCAGCCTCAAACAGGAACAAGACTGTCACACGTAAAACCCCAAATTCAAGTTTGAAGATGCACTAATTTCTGCGAAACTGCAGTAGTACTGGAAGATTTTACATCACTTTGCCAAGAGATACATACAGCAGACAAATCTCAAGCTTACAGATCAATCCAAACTTTCTTCTTCTTTCCTTTAAAATTGTTCATTCTCTCAACTATGAGATTTTTGGGCTACATTCAGGCTTTTGCTGGAAGGAAGCACTATCTTTTCCTAGAAACAATACAATTAGTTCATGTAATGAATTACTTCACATTCAACGCTCAATTACTTATTGACATTATTTGACACTATCAATTCTTACCAGTTTTATAAGCAGTATGTATCAATTTCATTTTGGCCATTCCAGGGCTTTTACCTTAAGTTTTCACATTCTAAGAGGCACTTATCTTAACATAATCAAGTCATCTGTAGGTTACAGAACATGCACAAATATTAATTGGACTGCTTACTGGAAGTGTTCTCCAGCTCAGCTCATACTGCCATGACAGGTTTTTTGAACATTCAGGTGATTGATTCTAGATACTGTGTCTGCTGTTTCCCTATTCTCTTTCCGTAGGTACAATGTTCCCACTAAATTTGACTTTGAAGAATAGCTACAAGTGCTTTTCACTAGCAAGACTTTTTGTAGTGACCCAGTATTGCATTCAATACCTGGATTTAGAAGACAAGAAGTGTTGTTAGTCTGCTGCTAACACTGCCCAGTGCAGTGAGCAGCTCCTGGACCACACGGCAAGATAAATGCTGTGCCACTTCTCTTCCAGACGGGGATAAAATTCCGTGCAATGTAAAGCTACCGAGACAGACCTGAAGAAGCTACCTTGGGTACCAGATGCAGCATAGGTACCACAGAGCGCCCCAGAAGCATGCCACCTGGAGCTGAGCTGGCCAGGCTGCTTCCAGTGCGCTGCGTCAGCCTGGTAGCCCAGCACCACAGCGCTGGTGCCACGCACAGAAACCTGTGAAACCCAGAGATGGCATCTTCTCCTGTCAAAGGCTTAGACACCCCCTACCCGAAGGTCAGCCTATATACAAAGGTCTCTAATTTTTTAATAATATCACTGCTGTTGTATTGTTGCTGAAGTGTTTGGTGGTAGTACTATGGGTTACTTTAATTATTTTAGAAACATTATTTGGAGTTACCAAGACTGAAGAATAATTCTTGAGACCTAATAAAACTAGGTGACTGGGAAATTAATTGCAATTATCAGTAATACAAGGAAAAGGTAATTTCAATTATTAGTAAGCGAGATTATTATTTTTTTAATTCAAAACCACCTGGACTGTAATTTTTTGATCACTATACATAAGCAATCCACCAAGATTATTGCTGTGTAAGGGACGATGCAAAAAAGAACGACAGATAGTAAAAGCATCACCCTTCAGTAATTACTGAAGTGCTTTTTGTGTTATTTAAATAAAACTAGTAGAACCTGTTCTGGAAATAGCTATCCTCAATTTCGGAATGACAACAGGCTTCCATACTTGAACCTTAGACTAAACAAAGCAATCAAGAGGAACAAGATAAGACCTTAAAGGTTATAGCTCTTGGGAGGGAAGACAATGTGAAATAAAAACACAAACTCGCCAGTGTTTTCTTGGTGAAGGAAATACTTCAGCCCAATGGGGAAGAGCTGCTGTTGAACTATTTCAAGATGAGAGGGGGAAAGAAACAGGCAGAGCCGTAACAGACTTATTTGGGAAATATGCACAAATGCCCCGAAGCTACTTTAACAGATACAGAAAATCTGATAAAGCATGGTCGTCTCTTCCTCAGTGAATTTCAAATAATGTTTTCAAAATTTCTGAAGAAAGAAAAATAAGACTTTAGCACAGACTGACAAAATTGCCTCAGAAGTGGTCATGGATTCTTAAGTCTAATGCCTACCTAGTGCCTTACTTCATATTCTGTAGGCAAAAAAAATTTCTCTGACCTCATTCCACCATTCTAAAGTTCTCTGAAACAACATTATTATGATAAAGCTGTATCTATTTTTGTTTTCTCATTATGTAAATATATACTGTCATACTTGGTATTTTTGGTATTAGCCAGTGAGTTTTATTATGGCTCAGTGTCTTTATCCAGGCAGGAAAAGTGGACTGAACGTGAGAACTCTGTTCTTACTCAAGGGCCTGGAACAGGGAGTCCAGCTTCAGGACCAGTGGAGCAGAGTCAGACCAAGGGAGGCCTGGCACATTAGGTTAAAGGTCTTATCACGAGCTTCAGAAGCAATACCAATCAATGTCAGAGCCACAGAAATATCTTAGCTAAATTACAGGGTTCAATGATCATTTCTCATACATAACTAAAGCAAACAATCATCCAGCTGATCTACAAAACTTTTCTAAGGCCACCTGCTTCTGTACAGTCTTTTAATCAGCAAGAAAAATATGTATTAGCAATCACCTTTCATGCCATATAAAATGTTTGCTATTGTTTAAGAATGACAGAAGTGGAAAAATCCACTGGGATTTAGATGCAAAGAGCAGGCACTTACCATAATGGCAAAGCAGGCCAATGCTAATGTTTGGAGTTCTTTTACAACTCAAGCTGCAGTTTTTAAAAAAATTATTTTTCTTCTTTTAAAAGAGAGCAGCAACATGAGTTAGCTGAAGACTGAAATGTCTTCGAAGACGATAACATCTTACCATTTTACAGCCAATATTTTTGTTTGCATACTCTGTTTAATTGGCAGGATTTTTCCTAAACTCTTCAGAAATGTTTTTTTCTTAAATGGGATTCTGGTTTTGAGTATCTCCATTTTTGTCTCAAGCCACACTGGAACAACAAAGCTACAGCTGACAAGCACAAAGCAACTGATCTGCAGATCTGTAACTGGACTTTTAGAAAAACTGAGGCATCCAAAAGCAGTGGCCACCCTTCAAAAACATGAACATAATGACATATGCAAGGATCAAGCCAGACTCTGCTTATTTTGAAAACATTTGCTTTGTTCAACTAAGCATCTGAATTACTGTCCAAACGCTGAAGTTATCCAACACAATTAAGACAGCAGTGAGACGGTAATAAAACCATGGCTTTGTACATGAAGGACCAGTAACTTAAAACACATGCCTTCTAATACCCCAAGTTTGGGGATATGGCCCAGTGGGGATCGACCTGCCTGGAGCACTCTGCAGTCCCACAGTTCCGCTTGCAGAGCTGTCCATAAACAAGAACGAACGCAGATGCCACAAACGAGGGCTGCTCGTAAGCAGACCCATCTTAGCCAGTGGCTGCACTGGTCCTAGAAAGCAGCCGAGGCCCAGGGGTCCTTCTCTGAGCCACTTGGGGCTCTGTCAGGCTGGCTGACCCTGCCGGCAGCCCCCAGCCCCGCGGTGCCCCTGAGGAGAGCTGCGACACCCCAAGGGACCTCACCCACAGCTGGAGGCCCTCAAGCCCCACAAGCCTAGGCTGGAGGTTGTGATCTTCCCCTCGTTTTCCATCACACCCACGCACCCTCACAGCCAGGGAGACCCCCCCTCAGCTGAGGGGGGANTCCGCCGCGCACCCAGCTCCCTGCGCCCAGCCGCGCCGCAGCGCCAACATGCCCGCCGTCGATAAACTCCTCCTGGAAGAGGCTTTGCAGGACAGCCCGCAGGTAGCGGCCCGCTGCCAGGGGCGAAGCTGGGGCGGGGGGCGCAGCCGCGCCGCCGCTGCCGGGGGAGAAGCCGGCCGCCCGCCGGCGTGACGCACCTGAGCTGGCGGTCAGCACCGCTGGGTCCGGCCGGGGCGGTGGAGGGTTGACACCTCGGGAGGGCTGGGGAGCAGCCNGATCCCATAGCCCCCCACTACATCCCCCTTCCCGCCACCCTACTGTCCAGGGGACGCAGCCGAGAGCAGGGCTACGGGAGGCCATGCCAGCCCCTGCCGCCCGCAGGTGAACGGCCGCCCTCCATCTGAGGCCTCGTCCCCACAGTCGA